>JANHAO010000217.1:0-48310 GCA_026873985.1 Saraca asoca
TTTACAGTTATTTTTTTTATTTTATGTGTTATTTTATTAAATTGGGTAGTATATAAAATTAAAAAAAATTATTAAATTTTTTTTTTATTTTCAATAGAACTTCCTATGGATATTCACCAATTCAAAAATTTTTTAAATTATGAAAAAAAAAATAAAAAATAAAATAAAATTCCAACAGATTATATCGATCGTGAATTCCATTGGAATTATTATTCCAACGGGATACTTCCGTTGGAATTAGAAGTTTGTGACAAATCCCCAATTGGTATTCCAACGGTATTTGTCCGTTGGAGTGAAAAATCCGTTGGAATTGGAAATTCCAACGAGGGCTTTTCCAACAGACATAAGTCGTTGGAATTTTCGTTTCCAATGGATTTTATCTAAAACGCCGACGGATTTGTTCTGTTGAAATTTTGCAAAATTCTTATAGTGTAAGTATAATCTATATGTGTATTGTCTTATAGACCACCTTTATTATTGATGCTGGGAGGAGAAAAGAAGTCTTAAATCTTACAGGAGGTGGTGGAAAGATTTCAAGAACTGGTTAACAATGATTACATCACCATCAAGAGAGGGTAACGAAAACCTCTTAAGAAATACAACTTCCTTAATTAACAAGTATAGGATGAATTTGTGAAGCAATGCTAATCCAAGGCTTTTTAAGTGAATTTGGCCATCTTTCCTTATATTTTTTTCAACTATATATTATGAGTAATTTGACCATCATATCAATTTTTTTTTGTCAACAAGGTACAAGTAAAGCCAACATGGAGAGACAAGCTAAAAACAAATATAAACATAGATTATCTTCTGGCGGAATGTAAACATTAAGCAAGCTTTCTTAAAGGAAAAGCTTGCAGAACAACAAGCTTCCAATCAATTTGATCCACTAGTTGTTTCAATATGTTGGCATGAACTATGGAAGAAAGCCAAGATTCATACAAAAGGTGAATATATGATCAAAGAAAGCTAGATAGTTGTCAAGAAAATTATAAGTAATTTTGCAAGTTTTGATTGTAATAAATATTCTTAAGTAATTGTAAATGTTAAATTGCAATAAATATTCTTAATTGTATATATGTCACAAGATTCTCTCATTCAACAATCGACCCAGAGAGATTTTATTCTATCCAAAATGATGGATATATTAACAGTTGCATGGGGAACTAAAGAGCACCTTGATTGTGTTAAGGGATTTGGGGAAGAGTGGGTCTCAAGGTCTATTTTGAGGGATCATTATTAGTTTTTGTTAAGGATCTTACTACAAAGATTATTGCTTAAGTGATATAGAAGGTAATAGAAAAGGTTACTACTCAATTCAGAGAGGTGAACCATGCCAAGTGAGAAGAAATTTAGAAGATGTTTGCCTATATTCAAAAGATGGGCATGTAGTCATTCTCAAACCCCTACTCCTCTTCCTAGCAACACGAGAGCCAACTACTCGAAAGACAACAACCCATTTATAGAGCTACCAGAGGTAACTGACTATCACTAAAGCTTAAACTTCCTTTATTATGTAAGTATTGCCTAATATTTTCTAAAAATAGCATTATGATTAAATTTTTCAATTTGATTTTTTTGTCTATATAGGAATGAGCCAAATGGCTTCTAACTCTGGTGCTCGAGGGACATACGATGACATATGGGAGAGTTTTTCATAGTTACACCTTCTATTACCAACAATGGTCGAGCGAGCAATCAAAAGTCATTATTGAAACCCCACTGGATTAGAGTGCAAAACTATTGGTGTTAATAGATGAACATGTGATAGTGGACTAAGCGATTGGGAATTTCATCACATAACTTAATAGTCTTATCACTTTGGCTATAAAAGCGTCATTTTTTATCTAATAAGTAATTACATTTGAAAGACCTAAGTTTACTATATATCTAATATCTAATTTTATAATTTGATGCATATCAATTAGGTTACAGAGGAGACCAAAAAGGTTAAGAGTAGGCCTAAAAATGACTCAATAAACTAATCAGCTAACTTTGACCCAAGAGATGCCTCATGTTAAGCCATCTTTTGTGGCTAAGAAGATGGTGAAAGCTACATTTATCTTTGTTCATATGGATGCCGAAGTCATGGGTTATGGATGTCATATTTTTGTGATCAAGGACGACATCACGCACTTCTTAGCCATGGAAGAGATAAATGTATCTTGCATCCAAGTTTTTGAATTATAAATTTATTTTTAACTTTAAATTCATAATCTTATTTATATTACATAGTTCAAATTGTTTTGTTAATCATTTCCTTTATTTTCTTATAAAGGTTTCTACATCTCGAATATGTGACCAAGAGACTAGATGCTAGATTTCTTTGTTCACATTTACTTGCACCAGTAGGCTTCAGCAATAAAGAAAAGACAAAATAAATCTTAGATGTCCTACAAAAAAAGGAGGCATTGTGTTTTTGCACCATTTATTGATTATAAGTATCTAATATAATATTTGATATTTTGTTATTATAGGCATCAACTTGTTATTACTTATTTGATATTCTATTATTATAAGCAACCTTGGATGCTTTGTGTGATATATCCCCATCAAAATGTTGTTTATGGGCTTGATCCTTTAGGGATTCTAGTTCGCAAAAGTATCAAAACCTTAGTTGACTCATGAATTGTTTTATATGTTAAAATTTAGTTTTAGGATTTATATTATATATGATTTCCTTTATTAATATATTAGTTTGTTACATGAATCTAATTCAACAGATATGTTAAGGCTTATTTTTACTTGGACGATAATAGGAAAAAGTCTAACCTAAAATGGATCACCTTAAAAGTAAAGTTTCTTTTAATCATATTGAATACCTTTTATAAATATTTTAAGTAATTTCATATTTAGCTGAAATGTTTATTTATATTTGATTTGTTGCAGTGTCCTTATCAAATAGGAACTGTTGAATGTGTATACTTTATGTTAAGGTCTACAAGTGATATAATCACTCAAATAAAGGAAGGTCACTACGATCTACAAGTAGTATGATAGTTTGATTTAGATTTTTGATATATGGATATGTGATCTATTTTTTATGTACATTTGTTTTATTATACTTTAGAGACACTAGTCCTTACATTCAAGCTTAAATTGACTAATTGTGAGATCAATGAGCTGAGTTTCTCCTATCCTATTGTCATAAAGACCAATGGAAAAGTTGCAATGTCTGTTTTGGCAGTTGTAATGAATTATAATGTATATATATTTTGCTATACTATAAAGTTGTAATGAATTAATAAGTATTTTGTTGTATTGTAATGTTGTAATGAATTAGTAAGCTATAATGAATTATTCTCTCTTTTTTTTTAAAAAAAAAAAGCTAATTAAAGGAAAAGATGTCAATTTTTTAATAGAAACTGACATTGTTAATGCTTTATACTCAGTTTCAAAATAATTACCGATGTCTAAAATGAACATACAACATTAGATATTTGTTTTTTAAAAAATGACTAGTTATAGAAAAATACATCATTTTTTAATACATAATTGACATTTAAAGTCTAAACGATGTCAATTTTTTAACAAAAATGGAGGTCTAAATAGATTTATATATTAGAGATCTCTATTTTTTAAAATAAATTTATATATTACATATTAATATATTAGAGATCTCTACTTTTAAAAAAAACTCTTAATATTTTGCCTATTTTTATTTATGAACAAAATTTTTTTCTCTAACCATTAATTTTTTTCTATTCCAAATAAAATAATTCTTTTTTGCAAAGACTACAAAATATTTCAAGAATAAAAAACTATTAAATTGACCAAAATAATTCAAGAATTTAAGCATTAATTTAATGGATAAAAATAATTAGCCTTCGAACAATTTATTTAAGAAATTGTAATATATTATTTAAGAAAATAAAATGAACAAAAATAAATTCAAAATAAATAAGAATCATTGGCTTTCTTAGGAAAAGACGAAAGCCTCCACACATTTTAAACGTCGATTTCTTACTAATAGCCAATGTCCAAAATTATATGCCTACTTTAAAAAAAAAAAAGACTAAAGTCTCCATACAATTTAAATAAATTTATATATTACAGATCTTTATTTTTTAAAATTGTTATTATTTTCCCATTTTTAATTATAGGAAAAAATATTTTCAAATCATTAATTTTTTATTTCAAATAAAATAATTCTATTTTACAAAGACTCTAGAATAGTTCAAGAATTTAATAATATTAAATTGAACAAAATAATTTCAGAATTTAAGCATTAATTTAATGGACAAAAATAATTAACTTTTGAGAAATTTATTTGTAAAAATTATATAATATTATCTAGAAAATAAAATGGACAAAAATAAATTGAAAATAAAGGAGATGTGTTGGTATTCCTATAATTTAAAAAATGATTTGTTAATTAAAAGACCTCAATTTTTAATATAGACCAACATCTAAAGTCTCAACGACATTGATTTTTTAATGGAAACCAATGTTGAAAGTCTCCACTCATTTTAAAATAAATGAGATGTGTTGACGAGAATATGAAAATTAAGATATAGAAGTTTTCGCATATCTAACTGTCACTAGGTTTGATATCATAGCTCTATCTCCCTCCATTTTTAGCTATTTGAAGGCACTCTCACTTTCCCTCTCATTCTCAATTTTTTGTGAACCACAAAAGCCTAGCTCACTCTCACACACTCTCCCTCAGTGGTTTGAACCGATTTTCTTCGCCTCGCTCTCTATATTTCTGTTTCTAGGTAATAATTTCTTTTCTTCTTGAATTTTATTAATAATTGATGTTGTGTGGATAAGATGAATTGTTTACTAATTATGTTTAATTGTGTGCCCTAGTTATGTTTTAATTTTGGATGACAATAATATATTATGTAGAAAATTAAGTGTAGGTTCAAATCACAACTTTATAGATCAAATGCCAATTCGAATCGACCTGATTGAATTCATAATAATACTTTAGAACAAAATGAAATATTTCCAAATTTGTTGACCTGTGCATTTGTTAAAATTTAGATTGGGTAGTTATGAATCTTAAGTGGATGTTTGTTGATCAATTGAGTGAAGAATATGCAAATGGGATTGAGGAGTTTATTAGATTTATTGTTAATCAACCTACTATAAATAGTAATAAGCTAATCAGGTGTCTATGTGTGAGATATTGTTATGTTAAGAGAATGAAAGCTAAGGAAGTAAAAGATCATTTGTTTATGGAATTGATAAAGGGTATACACGATGGACATGACATAGTGAAACTGAATTGTCTAGTATGTTTAGTAGTTATCAAGATAAGGGAGGGTACCAAAATGATGAAATTGATATGGCTTTGCATGATCAATTGGAGGATATGGTGCATGATGCTATTGAAGATAATTTTATTGAGCAGTTGCATATCCTTGAAAGCTTGTTAAGTGATGTAGAAAAGCATTTTGTATCCAGGTTGTACTAAATTTACATGATTATTTATTGTATTCGGATTGTTCAACTTGAAAGCAGAGAATGGGTGGAATGGCAAGAGTTTCATGGCCTTACTTACAGTATTGAAAAAGATGCTTCCAAAAGGTAATGATCTTCCCGATAATACTTACAAGGCTAAGAAAATTTTGTACCCTAATGATTTGTATATTGTATCAAAAGGAGTACAAAAGTTTACATGAGTATCCAAGCTGCGGGGCATCATGTTACAAATTGAAAAAGAATGATGTCATGAAAAATAAAGGAGTTCTAGCTAAGGTGTTATGGTATCTTCCAATAATACCAAGGTTTAAACACATGTTTGCCAATGTAAGAGATGGCAAGAACTTAATGTACATGGCTTGCAAACCAAATGATTTCTAATAACAAGCTTCAACATCTGGCTTATTCTTCTCAATGGAAAACACTTGATTCATTATTTCATGAATTTGGCAGTAAAGCAAGAAACCTTAGGCTTGGACTTTGTGCAAATGGAATGAACCCTCATGGTCACTTGAGCAGCAAACATAGCACATGAATTTCTTAGTTATGTGTGAAGTGCAAGTATATAATGTTGTCATTGATGATTTTGGGCCCCAAACAATTAGGAAATGATGTATATGTCTTTTCAGCACCACTTATTGAAGACTTGAGAATGATGTGAGACAAACGTGTGTTGGTGTTTAATACACATCGTCAAGAATTTTTTGAATTGTATACCTTGCTCTTTTGCACAATAAATGATTTCTCAGCTTATTGAAACTGGTCTAGATATAGTGTCAAAGGACATAAAACATACTTTATTTTTTAGAACAATACATTTTCTTGTGAATTTAAGCATGGAAAGAAGACAATGTATTTCGATCACTGGAGATTTCATCCTCAGTCACATTATTATCATAGATAAAGAAAGGCTTTAAATGGGTCAACAGATAAGGGAAAACCTCCAATGCCATTAGCTGGAGACCAAGTTTATGAATAGATGAAAAATATTAATGCCATTTTTGGCAAACCCTACACACCTACTCATGATAAAACTTTATGGAAAAAGAGGTCCATATTCTTTGATCTTCCATATTGGTAAATCTTGTTTGTGAGACATAATCTTGATGTGATGTATGTGGAGAAAAATATCTATGATAGTCTCATTGGAACACTTTTGAATATACTAGGCAAGACTAAGGATGGAGTTAAAGCCATACTAGACTTGTTTGAAATGGCAATACAAAAGGAATTAGCATAAGAGAAGAAGGGTCAATATACATATTTGCCTCCAACTTGTCATACTATCTCTAGAAAAGAGAAAATAAGTTTCTGTGAGTGTCTACATGGTGCTAAGGTGCCATAGGGATATTCTTCAAACATTAGAAGCCTTGTTTTTACAAAAGATTTGAAATTAGTAGTTTGAAGTCTGATGATTGTCATGCTTTGATGCAACAACTATTACCAGTGGCGATTTGGTCAATATTGCCTAAACATGTGAAACATGTTGTTACTAGACTTTATTTTTTCTTCAATGCAATATGTAACAAGGTCGTTGACCTTGAAAATTTTGATAACTTACGAAGGGATGCTATTGCTATACTGTATCAACTTGAGATATATTTTCCTTCTTCCTTTTTTGACATCATGGTGTATCTGGTTATTCATTTACTAAGAGAGATAAAACTCTATGGACTAGTTTATTTAAGGTGGATGTACCTATTTGAGCGATATATGAAAATCTTAAAAAGGGTATGTGAAGAATCAACTTTAGCCTAAAAGATGTATTTTTGAAGGCTACATAAATGAAGGGATTGTTGAGTTTTGCAACTAATATTTATCAAATGAAGAAGCTATCAAAATTACTAAGTCATATCACAAGGAAAGAATTACAAGGAAAGGTACATTAGGGACCCAAGTGGTGAGCTTCACTAATGAAATGTGTTTACAAATGCACCTTTACATTTGGCATAATAGTGAAGAAGTGAAGCCTTACTTGGATGAGCATATGACCCATACAAACGAGTATAATCATGGAAAGAATGAATAGTGAGTACAAGTTGAACACAATCGCTCATTCATCATTTGGTTCTATAATTGAGTTTATTTTCGATTGACATAAACACCAAATGATGTTTCTAATACTATAAAACGGTTAGTCCACGGGCCTCGCACAAAGGGCTTATCTTATCGTGAATATGATATTAATGGGTATTCTTTCTATAGAAAGGGATAGGATGACAGGAGCACTATACAAAATGGTGGGATACTTTGGTGGCTCAATCAATGCATATTTATAGTTTCAAAGATAAAAATCCTGTATACATGAATATGTCATATGACGAGGCCATTGAAGACATATTGGAGCTTGATTACATTAAATTCAGGATGTCTGTGCTTTGATGTAAATGGATTGAGAATAAAAATGGCATTTAAGTTGATGAGTTAGGGTTCATGTTGGTGAATTTTAGTAGGGAGGGCCATAAAGGGGAACAATTCATAATGACATCCCAAGCAAAATAGGTCCTTTATATCACAAACCTAAGTAATAAGAAGTGATCTATAGTTTTTCAAAGGAAAAGACAAATTGTTAGTGATGAGAATGAAAAAGAAATAGGTAATGATATTAAGGATTGGTGAATGATAAATATAACTTGGAGGAGTTCTACATACAAGATCATCATGATGAAGGGATATGGGTTGAAGATCCTCCTAGAGAAAAAAAATAGGAAAAATTGAAGGTAATTGATTGTATTTACTAGCACTTGCATAATTTTAAATTTAAATACTTATACTTAATATATGATATGTTTATTATATATAGGCAACTAAATATATAATTTTTAGTTTGGATGCTTAATTATACTTGATTATATGTTTATTAAAATTAAGATGGCTTGATAATAAAATTATTTAATTTTAGTGGAGCAGAAATTGCTTCTAATTTTTAGAGGATCTTGCAAGCATGGGAACTTATTTGGCCTCTAATGTTTAGAGAGTGGCTAGAATTTAGTTGAGCAACAATCACATGAAGTTTGTTCAATTAGTTGATCTTGTTTTTGCTAAAGCATGCTAAATTAGACGATCTTATTTTTGCTGAAGTTACAACTACTAGTATTTGCAAAATCATTTAAGTTTTCAATTTTCCAATTTTTTCCTCATTATTTTTCTTTGTCTAAATAATAGGTCAATAATTGAGTAAAGTTTGAATTTTTTTTTAATGACATACTTTGAATTCTAAGTAGGTTTGGGAGGTGCAACTTTGGAAGAATGATCTTCCAAAGTTAGAGTGCAAATTTTTGGTATCATAATCTAGACTTAGTTTTGTATGCAACATTTCTATGCGAAAGCGTGCAAGAGCTACTAGTGAAAGACTTAAGAAGTATGCTAAGTTTTGAAATATATAGTTGGGGTATGCAATTAAAGTAATAATAAACAGAGGACTTTTACAAATTTCTTTCAAGTATTTGATTGTGTTAATTGTATATACATGTAGGCAACTATATATAAGTTTTATTTTAAATGCCTATTACTTGATATATTATGTGTTTATTGTATATGTGTTTATTCATACCTGAATTGTATATATAAAAATGTAGCTTGAACTTATATGGATGGACATGACAACACGTGAAATATTTCTTACTTGAAGCTCTCATTAATGTTAGAAATTGAATTACAGGAAAAGGCTTAATTGAAGAAGAAGTACAATACAATTGAGGAAATTTAGTCAGAAAGTAAGTAAAACGATTATTATATATATATATATATATATATCCTTATGGTTAAAATGACATGTTTTGATTTCAATTTAGTTTTGTAATGTCTTCAATTTTTTGTTAATCCAATAAAATGTTTGAAGTTATTAAAATTAAGATTGTGTTAGGTGATTGTATATTTTGGTTTCATGGTTGTTTTCGCAAAAAATGTGAAATAACAGTAGGTTTTTGTAAAAATGTACTTAGCTAGTAGTAAGTTTTTGTAATATATATAGTTGGCATTAGGATTGTATATTTTGATTTAATGGTTGTTTGTACAAAAATGTAAAATGACAACAGGCTTCTATAAAAAATGGAACAGACTTCAGGTTGTTATTAAAAATTGACGTCTTTATATCAACTAAAGATGTCAATTTTTATTAAAAATAATCGACATCTTTAGTAGTCTCGTGAAAAGAAGTTAGTTTTTTAATACACCTGACATCTTTGATGATTGAGAAAATATGTCATTTTGTAATAAAAAATTGACATTTTAGTGGAAGAAAAGATATCGGTCATTCATAAAGAATTGACATGTAAATTTTTTTTTCCAAATATAATGGTTTTATATTAGAACACCGATGTCATTTCTGTTTTATATGTCGGTTTTTGTTTCTAATTTATCACATTATTTAAATAGACATTGATATCAAAATTGACGTGAAATATGTAAAATAGACAACGTGGATATATACTTTTGTAGTAGTGTTAACCTAATGCTTGGACACCATTTTAAGAGTGTAAGGATTGCATTGCATTATTTTGCTGGAAGTTGAATTCGCTAAGGCTTTGGTAAGGTCACTGTATGTTGAAGACTTGTCAAAGGTAAAGAAATTCTCAAGAGAGGAGTTTGGTTCGGTTCCACGAGCTTATATTGTTTGCGATAAGGCCTTAGCAAATCCATTGGAACATCAGCTATGGATGACTCAAAATGCTGGGGTTAACCACATTGAGAAAATCAAGGGCCCAGATCATATGGCTATTCTTTGTATGCCACAAGAAGTTCACCTTTCTTTCCTTCTTATAGCTATAAATATTGATAATTATTCATATGTCAACATTATATGTGTTTACTTTGTCTTTGCATTAACATAAATGCTCATTCAGACAATAAGACATCAATAAAGCGGATATCTTTGCTGTCTTGCTTGTGTGTTGGGGAAAAAAAAAATCAGAGGATAATAGCTCTTTGGTCGATAAAAACATAATATTTTCCCTTCCTCTCTCTGTATACGCCACATATTCACCATCATGTATTGGGACATCCATCACTTTGAAATCATAATAATTAGTATAATTTTTAAATCATCTCATATTACGTAAAGTCGCGTATTATATATGTGTATCCACAATAATATTTCATGTGAATTGGATTTTTTTGGTGCATGGGATTTGCCATGGCGGTAGGTGATGGTACCAAGCTTGTAACTTGGGGCACCAAAGGCTCAAAGCAGTGACATAGTCATGCATGATGTCTACAATTGTTACTTGGTCGCCTCTATGTCGGCAGAGGGAACACCTTATACACCACTAAAGCACGGCATGGCATCCCAAAAACCGAGAGAAGATGATCTTCCAAACCAGCTATGTCCCTTGCTTTATTAAATTTGCATTTGCACATGCATACGCCTGGTTAACATGTTGTTTTGGTCCAACGACTCCCACCAAAAACCATGTCTGGAATGTCATTTTTTACTACAATAATACTATTCATGCATCCAAACGTGAAAGCCAAATACAAGTTCTCAAAAATCATGACAATTTGTAGCTTTAATTCAAACTTCTAATTGTTCGTTTAAGTTGTTTTGAAACTTAATTTCCGTTTATAATTCTTTCCTAGTTTATATAATTTTCCTTTTGACTATTATTGGCATTTACACACAAGAATTCTTCACCGTTATATGACTTGAGAAAGAAGTAGAATTTAGATATAAACATGAGTCCCACCCTTTTAAAGTTAAACATGCGTGAAACATTTGAAATTTCAAAAGCTATATATTGTTAGCACCATTACCTTGTAAATGATTTGGCATTAACTAAATCATTTTGAATGTAAGAATGCCCTATAATATAAACTTAAAAATAATAAATAAATGTCAAAGTACCAAGCAAATTATATATGTGTGTCCGCGACCTGTTGAAGGCAGGAGCAGAGCTCAATGGGTTTAGAGAACATAGGCATGTGATCAGAAGCAGCGATCACTTTGACGTCATCAGGGACATTTTGGTGAATCATCCACTTTTGGAAATCAGGCTCTATGGCATTGTCTTGATCACACACAATGTAGACTCTAGCAACTCGTCCATAGTTCAACCATGTTACCTTCGTTTCCTTCTCTAACAATTCTATATCGTTGTAAAGGGGAGTGGGTCTCACCAGTGATAGAGCAAGCGTTAAATCCTGCGTCGTTCTTTTCATTAGATACATGTTTTCTAATAATGCGAACAATTGTAAATAACTTAAAAATATAGAATATGGATTTAAAATTTTCCAAATCCAGACACTTCTATATTAAATAATTTCTATTCTTTAGAATATTAATTTTGTTATTTTAATTGTTAATTACCTCAGGTGAAGATAGCTGGTAGAGTTTAGATGTCAAAAAATTGGGTCCAAACAAATAGTTCTTGGGAGGCTTGCCTAGTCCCTCGTCAAAGTTGATCTTTGAGTCCAAGTTAGAATCCAATCTTCTTTGATACTGCAATTTTAAACATCAAAAAGGGAAGAGAAATGAAAAATGACAGAAAAAGAAAACATTACTATTGGTATGGAAAACATTACTCATATAATTATCATTCACAATAATTTTAAGGCAATCTAAAGACAGGCACTAATGACAAATTAGCAAGCATTTGCAAGTCAACAAGGCAGATGACACTATCACAATCCTTAACCCATTTGGATGTGTTCTGACAAATTCTATCTTACGAACCTCTTCACTCAAAGAGAGGTAGAAGTGGATCATATGTACAGATATAAATTTCATCATATTTTGCCTATTCAAAAGTAAGCAAATTTCGTCTGTCCATGCATATATGACTGATTTTGTGTACGTGTCTGCAGGAATGATTGTATATGCAAGGAAGGATAGACACTTGCCAACACAAAAGTAGTAAAAAATACCAAAAAAAAAAAAAATTATACCGCTGACATAAAATTATTTAAAAAGTTATAATGCTTATAAGTTAGACTAAACACCTATATATTTTCAATTCTTACTAATTTAATTTGTATGAATTTATTCTCCTAAAAAAAATTTAATCTCAATTTGATCTTTTAATTATTTAATTACATCCAATTGAATCCATCAAAAATTTTAATATCTATTTAATCCTCTATTTATTTAATTGTCCTCAATCAGGTGCATATATTAGTATGTGATTAAGACAATAAAAAAAATATTAATACAATAATTACTTTCTAGAGTGACAATGATAAATATATAACTATATTAATATTGTAATACTGTTATATCAGTAAATTAGTTGTTATATTATCATTTATTTTAAAAGTTTATACAATAAATTTTAAAAAATAATTGAAATAGATGTAATTGAATAACTGAATAATTAAATTAATATTAAAAGTCTTTCAAAAACCAAATTAATATAAATTAGATTAGTGATGAACTAAAATACGGTGTTTGCTTTATAATTTGTAAATTATAATTTGAAACTGTTAAGCTGCACCCTACCGTTGCAATAAATGCATTCATATGATTTTTTGTGTAACCATAATTTTCATAATATAATTGTACGTATCTGCAACATTAATAACCTTACTTTAAAATTGCGAATGTCAAACAGGTTCAAACCATTTCCACGACCTAGTTTTATTAGATTGGACTCTTTTAAAATGTAAAATATATTTTACAAAGTAAAGTAAATAACCACAGTTGTTGTGAGAAAAATAAGAGAGTATATAATTATAAATTTAATTGTAACTACAACAACTATAATTATAATTTTCATAATATAATTGTAACTGTAACATTAATGACCTCACTTTAAAACTGGGAATATCAAATAGGTTCAAACCATTTCCACGACCCTAATTTTATTGGATTAGACTCTTCTAAAATGTAAAATGCATTCTACATAATAAAATAAATAATCACAGTTGTTAATAAGAAAATTAAAAGAGCGGATAGTTATAAATTAAATTTTTTTTTCAGTTATTTATTATTTATCAAATTCTGAACCTTTAATTTTCTCATCAATGACTATGATAACCTACCTTATCCTTTAAAATGCATCTTATATTTTAAAGAAACCAAATTCAATTCTTATCATAATATAATTAACAACAATCTCACTTTAAAACTATATTTGTCAAGTCCAAACCATTTTGATAATTCTATTTAAAACTAGGTGATAATTTCAACACTAACAAAAATGATTATGTCATCCATAGTATATTTAAATCACCTATTTAGAGCATGTTTGATTAGATGTAATAGAATAAGAATGTATAATAGTTAAAAAGTTTATTTGATAACGTACTATAAAATAGAAACATCTATTTTATAGGGATGGTCATTTCATTAAATTAAATGGAATCTCCATTTCATAGCTAAAGTGATAGACTACTCATTTCATCTTTATAATTTATATATATTTTAAAATTAGTCTTATATTAATAAATATAAAACAATGTAGGTTTTCAATACTTGTAGTGTAAAAATGATTTGCTAATTATAGTTTAATTTAATTATAAAACTTTAAATAGGATATTTTGAAGTTTTATACTCTAATTTTATACTTTTGATAATAGAATTTAAAATATTTTGATTATTTATCATAAAATTATTCAATTTAGATTATTAAATTAAATAGAGGTTTATTTTTTTGTGATAAAAATATTATTATCATTAACTATCCTTTTTCATTCCATTCCATTTCAATATTATTTTGTTGTATCAAATATAAAATGTAATAGAATGACTATTCCATTTCCGACTATACCAAATAAAATTAATAAAATAGTTATTCAATTTCATTCCATTCCCATTCTTTTATCTCCTTTTATTTCATCCAACGAAACAAGGTGTTACTGACAATATTGATAACATTATTAAAATATTGATAATCAAGTTTCACCTTAAAATTATGATGCATCAACAGTTATTAGGTATGATCAAATGTTGAGTAGTCAAAATAATAGGTTAAAGGTTTTTTATGAAACTTCTTTGGTTGTTGTTGTATAGAAAAAAAAAAGGACAAATTATTCTCTCCTCCCTTAAGATTTGAATTAGGTACACTCCCTTTTTCTCCATTTTGAGAAATGCGTAAACCTCTCTTAATTTATATATATATATATATATATATATATATATATATATATATATTTAGCACGCCTGGAGTGACATCCCTTTAGTCAACCTAATAAAACTGAGGGTTGATTTTTTGTAATATTTTCCTCCAATTTTTAAAGACAATTTTACCCTTATAACTTAGTTTAATATGTAAATTGGTTTTTCCATCATTCTACTATCAAGTTTAAATGTTTGAAGTATATTGTTAACAATGAAATTTGATTATGCTAGAATCCAGCCAAGTGAGGAGGTTCTTTTGAGACTCAAACTGCAATCTGGTTATAGTCACAATAAATGGACGCAGAAAGGCAAGAAGAAGAAGAAGAGCAACAAGAAACATAAAGCTTTTAACGTAGTTCAGTCAAATCCAGACAGTACCAGACCCTACGTCTATGGTAGTGTATTGATATGAGAGAATTTCTACAGAGTTTCAGTATGGTTCTCCACCCTTCCTGCTTATAGTGTGCTCATTCTCTTATTTATAGAGGGAAGAAGGCTACAATAGTAATTTTACAAGTTATAAATATGTTACATCATGTAGTGTACGTACAAGACAAAACATATCCTTCAATTTGACTCCTGCAAATTACTTTCTATGGGTGGGATCCTTATTTGCTGGGTGTGGCGTATATTTGTCTCCTGCCCAATGAGCTTCTCACTGAACGCTGTACCTCACAAACTAGAGTCTTTGACTTGGGGTCATCGCCATTTCCTTTGATAGTAGGGTCAAGCTCGTCCTTATCGAAGCGAGCTCACGCAATGACAGCTGTTGAGTGATGAATTGGGACTTAGCATCCCTGACACCTTAGCGATCTGGGACTCTGCTACTACCTGGGCCTTCTGTTAGCTAGTTTAGGAAATCTCAGATTTTGCCTATAACACAAGCCCCCAACTCTCAACTCAGTTTGCAGCGAGCTGAAAGTTGAGTTTTGTCAAAATTATCCCTTCGCTAAACACCATGCAATCAAAGTATTCATTGAGCATGCCGTTTCATTTGTCCCAGACCGTTCCTTCCATTACACGTGTCTCATAACCACGGATGCGTCTGTCTCATTTTCTCCTGAGGCAATTAATGAAGGTGGTTGGGAGTTCTTCCGGACCCCTTAGTGAGACTGAGCTAACTCTATTTAAGGCAATAAAGGCCTTCTTCTCTCTTCAGAGAAATCTGATGGGAACCTTAGATGGGCCCTCCACACCTCTAGCGTTCTATCTTTCTGGTAAGGTGTGTATGGTCTACTGCATAAGAAGCTTTTCAAGTAATTTTTCCTTGAGAATGTTGGGGCATCTTTCACAGATCTCAGATTATTTCCTCCCCGTGATGCCGAGGGATTTAGCTTTTCCAGCTGCTTCGGCTTGTTTTCCCTGAATTTGCCGAGTTAAGCGGGAAGCTAGAAAGGAGTTCTGAACTAAGGAGGGCGGCAAGGGAAAGAGTTGAAATCAAGTGCATTCGTTGTCCCTTCTGCAGATTCGGGCTCTTCTTTGGGCCGCCAATCTTTCTTTCAGAAAATAGGCTAGATTAACTTGTATTTTACCCCTCTCTGATGTAATGTATTTCGTTGAGTCTTTTTAGTGAATGAATTTTCTTCATAATTCTGTTACACTAATTCTTTTGCATATTGCAAACAAGAACATGAACTTATTGCAATAATAAAATGAAACAGTCAGGCAGCCAATCGGCTAAGCAATAAGCTTAAACAAAACATCTCGCAAATAATTAATGTATAAATAAATTGCACAAGAACTGTGCCTAACAAAAAATCGCATAAGAGTTACAAACACATAATCGCATGAGAGCTGCGAACTCTTAATCGCATGAAAGCTATGAATATTTAGCCGCATGAGAGCTACACTTTGCAAGCTATAATAATTTGGTTACGTAAAGAATGAGTTTATTTTGAGCATCTCCATGCTCAATTGGAATGAAGGTCGTAATTGAATAGTGAGTTTTCAGGATGAGCCCCGACGCCTCAATTCGAAAGCTGACAATTGTTCCAAGATAAGCCCCGGCACCTCAGCTTGGAAGCTAGCAATTGTTCCAGGATGAGCCCCGACACCTCAGCTCAGAAGCTGACAATTGTTCCAGGATAAGCCCCGATGCCTCAGCTTGAAAGTTGGTAATTATTCTAGGATTGGGCAAGCTGGCAATTGTTTCGAGATGAGCCCCGATGCCTCAGTTTAGAAGCTAGAAATTGTTCTGGGATGAGCCTCGGTGCCTCAGCTCGAAAGATGGCAATTGTTCCAGGATGAGCCCCGACTCCCCAGCTCAAAAGCTGGCAATTATTCCAAGATGAACCCTAGTGCCTTAGCTCAAAAGTTGGTAATTGTTCTAGGATGGGGCAAGCTGACAATTATTCTGGGATGAGCCCCGGCACCTCAGCTCGAAAGCTGGCAAGTGTTCTGCGATGAGCCTTGGTGCCTCAGCTCGAAAGCTGACAATTATTCAATTCATCTTCGGAATGAGCTCCAAGGGGCCTCAGCTTGGAAGCTGGCAATGGTTTAGAGTCGTATGAGTTATGCCTTAGACATTTATGTAGCCTCATGAGTGGCTGATCCTGCTAGCATCAAGGATGACTTGCTTTCGTCACGATATGTTGCCGAGAATCTTACTCAGGAATCAAAACAGAAAGTCAAAGTACTTTTCATTAATTTTCCAAAAATACATCATAAAATGGTTCCTATTGTATGGGCCTCTTCTCGCCCAGGGTCCCACTAGGGACGCTCAGATTGCTGGCCTAGAGGTTGCACCATGTATTCCCTTAAGCGGCCTCTCTTGATCAAGTCCTCAATGGTGTCCTTGAGTTCCTGACAATCCAAGGTGCCATGTCCGACCTCGTTGTGATAGGCATAGAACTCTTACTTATTTCTTTTTCTATAAGGGACCCATTTGGGAGTAGGTCTCCCAGAGTCTTCCCTTTCCCTTTCTGCAGTGAAAATATTATCTTGAGAATCTGATAGGATGTTGTACTGCTCATGGCAAGCTGAGGGTTGAGGCCGCTTGCTTTTGGGCCTATGGGACTTCTTCGTAGTCCGCATATCTAAGTGGACACCTTGATGCATATTGCCTCTTTTCTTACTTTGAGTAGAACCACCTTTATCATCCTTCATTTCAGACTTTTTTGAGCTGAAGGTTTCTTCCCACTTAATCTGCTTAGTAGCTCATTTATAAAATTTAGTGAGATCCTTCACTGGGGACTTGTAGAGACTTTTGTACAACTTTTCATCTTTGCGGAGTCCCGTGGAGATGGTTGCCAGCATAGTTTCTTCATATGCATTCTCCACAAAGTTGGGTTCAAGCTTGAATCTGGCAATATAATCCTTTAGCGACTCATGCTTACGCTAAAAGACCATCGTGAGGTGATAGGGGGCATGAGCTATCTCTTCAACGCTCGGTATTGGCTAATGAATTTCTACTGACATTCTTCTCAATTGCATATTGAGCGAGCCGGAAGGCTTCTAAATCAGGACCATGGTACACCTCCTAACGTGGTGGGGAAAATCCGACACTTGACCAGAGGATCAACCATCTGCAAATCCATTTGAATGTTGAATGCATCCAAATGGTCATAAAGATCAGTGTCCCCATGGTATAGAGGAATCGTGGGGGACTTTGAGCTTGAGGGGGAAGGGCTGAGCTTCAATCTTTATGGAGAATGGTGACCTATTCTCGTAGCGAGCTCGATCACTGGGAGCTCGAAGACGTTCTTCCAACTGATTCATCTTTTGATATAATTCTTCCAACAACGGGTCCTATGCCCTAGACTGTTGGCTAAAGGATTGCTGAACCTTTTGATCCTCTTAGATGCGAGAGTCATGACTTGGAGATTGTTTTTGCAAATGATGAGTTGGGGAATTCTCTCGATTGGCCTTGCTTGAACATCCAGCTTACTGCTGGCGAACGTCCTTGGGTGTCAGGATCTCAGTCTGCCTTTGCACACCTTATGCTTGGGCTAGCATTGTGACTGCTTTAGTCAGCTCCCCCATCATATTCTCTAGTTTCTCCTGGCATTGAAGTTAGGTCTACATTCCATCAGTGTCGTTGGCAATGGCAGTGGGCTGAAAAGAGCTAGTTGGAGGCAAGCCAGAAGTAACACCCATGATAGGAGTGGTGGAGGAGTCCGCTGTGGACACATAACCTTTTGAGGGATTAACCAATGCATTTGAAAATTTGGTAGCTCTTCCTTTGGCCATTGTAGCACAAAATAGACCAGAAGATAGATGAGTTTCCATAGATGGCGCCAAAAATGTCGACGATGGATTTTGGTTCTTACTAGAATCCAGCCAACTGAGGAGGTTCTTTTGGGACTCAAACTACAATCTAGTTATAGTCACAGTAAATGATGTGGAAAGGCAAGAAGAAGAAGAACAACAACAAGAAATGCATAGCTTTTAACATAGTTCGGCCAAATCTAGACAGTACCGGACCCTACGTCCATTGTAGTGTATTGATATGGGAGAATTTCTATAGAGTTTCAGTATGGTTCTCCACCTTTCCTGCTTAAGAGTGCTCCTTCCTTCTATTTATAGAGGAGAGGAAGCTACAATAATAATTTTACAAGTTGTAAATATGTTACATCATGCAGTGTGCGTACAAGACAAAACACATCCTTCAATTTGGCTCCTGTAGATCACTTTTGGTGGGTGGGACCCTTATCTATTAGGTGTGACGTATGTTTGTATCCTACCTAACGAGCTTCTCGCTAAAAGCCGCACCTCACAAAGCAAAGTCTTTGACTTGGGGTTGTTGTCATTTCCTTAGATATTGGGGTCGAGCTCGTCCTTACCGAAACCAGCTTGGGCAAGGATAGCTGCTGAGCGAACGAACCAGGACTTAGCGTCCCCAGCACCTTAGCAATTTGGGACTCTGCTGCTACTTGGGCCTTCTGCTAGCCAATTTAGGAAATCTTGGATTTCACCTATAACATATATTATTATAACCATCAAATAATTATTTACTTCACTTATTAACAAAATTTATTAAAGTTTTATTTAATTAGGTTTTGAAATTTATTAAAGTATATATTACTGCATTTGTAAAATTATATGTTAAATTAACGTATGCAAAGATAGCTTTCCTCTTTCTCTCTCCCCGACCTCCCGTACTTCCTTCTTTTTCTCTCTGTTTCTTTTACAGCTCCAACTCAACTTCCGGCCTTCCTAGCTCTACCCATTGATCGTCGCTGTTCTACCTCCGATTGGGTCATTGTTGGTCCTCTGCTTCACGAATAGATAGCTGCTGGACTAGCCTCGTTGGCATTCCTCTGCCACTCGCCGTGGTGTTACTAGGCCTGTTGGTGTTCCTTTGTATCGCCGAACTCCCTTTCTCACCGGTGTCGTCGTCTCTGTTGCTATAGTTGGAGTTGCACGACAAGAAGCAGAGCCCCATTATTGCATTTTGTCTCCTTCAACTTAGCTCCAATTTGAATTCCCTAAGTGTTTCTTGAAGGTAAAATTTTTATATGTAATTGTGAATAGAATATCTGTTAGAAGAATAAGGTAAATGACAACAGTTGATCTTCATTAAGTAAGGTTATCTTTAGGAATTAATCATTGGATTTCAATTATATATAAAAATTTTGAGTTTTCTTATCATTCGATTATTTGAGATAAAAGAAAGTTTTTAGTGATTTCTTTATTTTATAGTATGATGGGTATTCTTTAAAATGTTATACTTTATTTCTTATTTTAACTTGATGATTGGTATAATATTCAATTTGATTTCCTCAATGAGCTAAAAAATTCATTTTGTAAGATGTTTACAAGCTAATTTCTATACATATATATATGTACATTATATTATACTGTATTTGAACATGATTTGTAATTATTCATTGGTTTCCTAAAGAGTTATTCACTCATTGGGTTTCTAAAAAAATTCATTTCATTTTCTTTTATGTTTTCAGAGCCTAAGATCACTCCTGCTACTCATCCCTTTCCATTTGGACCTAAATTTGCTTTTTGACTGAGTAGAACTCTTTTGCGAAGCACGAATAGATATTGATGGGAGTATTTTGCCAGTGGATTAGATCAAGTTGTCCATGTATATATCTGATTGTCACCCAATAAATTGGGTACATTCTGGTACCTTAGCTTATCTTGTATTTTATCAAATTGTACAGGTTGTAAGTAGGACATGTAACCTTCAGCTGTTGTGCTGGACTAGTGCCCAAAATTCAAAAAACAAGAGAATTCTTGTCAGATTTTTGTCTAAAATATAATAAAGCATTAGATAAATATGTCGGTATTATTTAAATTTACCATCTTGTCTTGCATAGTCTCTAATGGTCTAATCACCCACTACATAGGAGATGTGTAGTATTAGGGTATTGTTAAATGACATAGGTTTGTAAGGAGTTATATATAGATGACTTTTTACGTCGGTCACATATCGAAATTTGAGACGTGACAATATATTATACTAGATAGTTAATATATATTAAGTAAATACCAATTTTAATGATACAAAATCTATCTTTTTTTTTAATATTTTAACTGATTGGATTATTTTGGTTGCTATTTTGAAAAAACTACTAAATGACTAATTAGTTTACCTTATGATAAAGTATATATATTATACTAGATATTTAATGTGTATTAAGTGAATTCCAATTTTAATGATATAAATCTAAAATTTATGTTTTTAATATTTTAACTGATGAAATTATTTTAATAGTTATTTTAAAAAATAGATAAACTATTTATTATAACTACTAAATGATTAATTGGTTTACTTTACAATAAAATATATATCCTACGTCTTATTAAATGTCATGGCAACTTTATTTAATTATATTCTAAATTCATGGATGCATATTTCAAACTATAGTTTAATTACTTTAGTCACCTAATATGTATTAATTAAACACTCATTTTAATGATAATTAATCATTTATTTTGTGATATTGAAAGTTAATGGGATTAATATCTTTTTTGAAACATAATAATTTTAATTATTTTATTATTATTATTCCCTTTTAGTTTTAGTGGATTTATTAGTGTTTTCATATAAATAAATAGTTAACGAATTTGCCATGAGAATCTACAAGGCAATTTACTTTATTATTTGATATTCCTTTCTTTTCCTTAAGAATATTCCTTTTCTTTCTCTCTTCTTAGAGACCATAAGAATCTGAAATTTTAGTTTCCGGGACTCTCTTCTTCAGGGACTCATACTCATCGTACTTCATCACCGTTACTTCTTTCACTCTCTTATCCATTTTCTTAATTTTCTCATCCAAACAATTCTTCCCGTGCTCGCTCTTCTCCTTTCCCTTTGTTTTCTTCCAATTAGCCTCCGCCAAACTAAGTCAAGTGGCTGACGTTAACTATGGTTTTTGTTTTCCAGCGTCCAAGGGCATTTTTTTTTTTTAAAAAAAGGGAAAATCAAACGTGGTCCGTCACTGTTAAACAAAGGGAGGTTTAGGACATTTCTCAAGATAAGAGAGAGTAGAGTATAATTAGTCTAAATATAGAGAAAGGGGAGAGTAATTTATCCTGAAAAAAATATAATTCATCATAAATTTACAAGATAAAATTATTGTATAAAAAAAATATAGATCCGTGGCTAGAAGGAGAAGGCAACAATACCTCTTGGATGATAGTCGCGAAGCTGAGATCCGGACCTGGCATCATAGCAGAAACAAAAACTGCAGCTGAGATCTTTTGAGGGAACTTTTCCATGGCAGCAGCTATGCAAACCCCACCCATGCTATGACCCACTAATACTACTCTCTCCTCGGCTGCCAAATTACCCATAAATTGCATCAACGGCTCAAAGTAGTCTGAAATGGAATTGATTTCATTGATCTGCTTGTGATGAATTCCAGAAGCAGCCATGTCTATAGCACTCACTTCATGCCCTCCCGATTTCAGCAGAGTCGCAACCTTATACCAACACCAAGCACCGTGACATGCTCCGTGTATTAACACGAAATGCTTCTTCTTCTCCATTTCGCTACTCATTCTCTTATCCTCCTGTGTTTCTGTCCATTTATTTCTTCACATATACAACTTGAAAGACAGCCAGAAATTATTTGTCGGCAGCCTTTGACTGACAAAGAAATAATTTAGATAGAATTGAATGGCTATTAATAAAAAAAATTATTATTGAATCATGCTTCAATTAAAATTTTGTATAAATTTATCCAGCTATTTAATTGTAATTATTTTTATATTATTTTATTATATTATTTTTACCATTATTATCTTTTTACCACAACAATATTTCTACCATTATAGTTGTTTTGTTATACTGTTAAAAATCAATTTTTATTATTAAAAATGTTAAAATTATATTTTAATTATCTTAAAATTTTATTTTACTTTTGTCATAAGTAATATTTTTTATTTCCCGGTAAGAGATAACTTTTCAAGTAATATTTCATATTTAAGACTTCAAAATATATTCGATTAACTTGTTTAGTTTTGCATAATTTATATGCTACTTTTAATATCTCATCTTTATTTATTATTTCATCAATTGATTCTATACCGCAAAAGTTACTTGATTTATAGGTTTTATTGGCCTACCTAATCTATTTATAAAATAGAATAAACTTAGCCTAAATTTTAAATTACTTTACAAAATGAATTAGGTCATATTAAGTAAAACATAACCTATTAACTTGTTAAGTGGACTAGGATGTCAATTTGACCCATATATAATGGGTATTCGCAACTTTTATTTATTCATCAAGTAATATTTCATATTTAAGACTTCAAAATATACTCGATTAACTTGTTTAGTTTTGCATAATTTATATGCTACTTTTAGTATCTCATCTTTATTCATTATTTCATCAATTGATTCTATACAGCAAAAGTTACTTGATTTATAAGTTTTATTGGCCTACCTAGTCTATTTATAAAATAGAATAAACTTAGCCTAAATTTTAAATTACTTTACAAAATGAATTAGATCATATTAAGTAAAACATAACCTATTAACTTGTTAAGTCGACTAGGATGTCAATTTGACCGATATATAATGGGTATTCGCAACTTTTATTTATTCGGATAATGAGTGTGGGTCTTGAAAAATGAATATGGTATGGATAAAAGGATTTTTGTAGGAGGATTGTATTGGGTACGGAGGCTACACTACCCAACCTTCACCATGCACATATTATATGATATATAATAATGTGTGTATGCATACACGCTAGCTTGTATCATGTGTAAAGTATAGATTTAGTAATTTTATTTGGTAAAAATTTATAATATAAATTTAGATTATAAAATATAATATATTTAAATAGTGGTAAATCATCATTATATTTATAATTATTAAATGACTATATAATTAAATAATTATATTCGTTTTAATTATGAAGAAATAATATATTTCTTTTGATTTGATAAAGATGTTATATTAATATTTCAAATTAGTTAAATTTATTATTTGAATTTTTTTCAAAAATATTTTCTTAATTTATTAATATTTGGTTGAATTTATTTATAAATTAATTTATTTAAAAATTTTAAATTAATTACTTTATGTCAAAAAAATTAATTATTTAATTAATAAAAATTCATATATTATCATAACTAATACATTATCTTCAAAAAAAAATATATTTTAGAAATATTTATAAAGTTTTAGAAAATTTTAAATTAAAATTATGATAATTACTCAAAAGTGATGAAATTCCAAGATGAAAATTATGAAATATCAAATTTAATATTTCATAGTTAAAAATGATATGAAAATTTAAAGAGTGAAAATTTTTAGATAAAAATTATTTATGAAATTATAATTAGATATAACAAATAATATGTTGATAAGTATTTTATTTTTATATAAATATAATTATTTATTATATATAAAATATTTAATATGTACAAAAATAATTTAAATTGAAATCTATTAATGAATTTAGATTAAAAATTATGTACAAATAATTTTATTAAATATTTTTAGAAATTGATAATTTTTATAAAGAATGAGGATATAAAGCATTTATCAAAGTGATTCACTATTTAAAAATTAAAGGATATATTATTAAAAATATTTAAATTTTGAATTATGTAACTCACTAAAATATTAAAATATTTTAACTTTTATTTTTAATATTAATATTTCAATATAATACCACCAAATTTTAAGTTGAAAATAATTTCAATAATATTAAAATACCAAAATTTCATTACCTAAATAAATAATTTAAATATTAAATTTGAAATCTAAATATTATTTGATAATTTAGAAAATTGAAAAATTAAATTAAAAATTAATTATAAATTAGATAATTCAAATAAATAATTATGGTCAAAATAGATAAATATATAATTTTTATTCATAATTTAAATTAGAACAGAAAAGAAAAAATAAAAAAAAATTAAATTTTTTTCATTTGTTCTCTTGTAGCAACTAGAGTACCCTTGTTGGTGAAAGTGAGAATTATAACTTTTATATTATTAGAAAGATATATTCACTCACACACACAATAATAATGAAAACTAAATCTATGTATCTAATCATTTGATTTAAATATAACAAATTGTTTAAGATAAACTTCAACTAAAACTTTATGCTCTTGTTAGTATTATTAGCATTTTTGGATAACTATATTTTATTGTTATATGTAAAAAATGGCTCGTTCTAATTGAGCCTGTGAGTAACCCAAGGACAGCAAAAGTACCAGCCCGAAGGACATTCAAGAGGCTATACCTTCATCTCAAGTCGCGAAGCGACCTCCTCAGTTCGAGCCCATCGAGCTCGTGCACGACAGAGTGAGCTCGATCTTTTCATTCAGGAGGCTCGCTCCCAGACCGAAGGATTCGGTGTGTAAAGTGCTACCAACAGCCTGAGAGCTCGCTAAGTCAAAGATCGCAGGAGACCGAGTCATACCCCGTCCCAATGGACAAATGGAGCCTGCCTTCATAAGACAATCTGCAGTAGCCAAAAAAGAAGATTTGATCTGTATATTCTATCTTGTACACTAAATGTTGATGTAATTACTATTGTAACCTCCTCTCCTCTATAAATATGAGGAAGGAGCCTTCTGTGAAGGAGGACCCAAAATACTAGTGGAAACTCTGCTAAGGTTGGAAGAGAAAAATCAGAGTGTTGTAACTTTGTAAAAATACTGTCACAATAACACGCTACCATGGACGTAGGGTCTGATGATACCTGGATTTGGCAGAACCATATTAAAAACCTTGTGTCTCCTTCTCTGTTCTTCCCTTCTTTTCTATGTATTTTGTTGATCTATCATATTCGAACCAGCCAAAGGTCAGAGATCCCGAAGAATCCCTCCGTTGGCCGGAGTTAGGACCATTACCAAAATTTGACGTCAATATTTTTGGTGCCGTCTATGGGGATCTCACCTGTTCTGGTTCATTTTCTGTTACAATGGCTAAGGGAAGAGCAATCAGAACTTTGAACGTGCAACCTAGTCTTCTAGAGGGTCATGTCTTAACAATGGATTCTTCCATTACTCTTGTCATTGGTGCAATCGCTAGCTTCCCCCCCCCAACCAGCTCTGTTCCACCAACCACCATTGCCAATGGAGCTCACGGAGTGCAAACCTGGCTTCAACGCTAGGAGAAGCTTGAACACATGATGGGAGAACTAACTAAAGCAGTCACATTGTTAGCACAAGGTGTGCAGAGATAGGCTAAAGCCCCAACACTCATAAATGTTTTCTAGCAGTAGCAAACCTAACATTCGAGTGATCCCGACCAAGGCAATACCCCAGTTTGTTGCTCTCAAGAGCAGACCCCAAGTCGTAACCCTCGCGATAATGGGGACCAGAGGATCCAACAATTGTCCAGTCAGCACTCTAAGGCACGAGATCTGTTAGTTGGAGAACTATTTCAGAAGATCACTCAGTTGGAGGAACATCTCCGAACCCCAGGTGATTGAGCTCGCTATGAGGAATGGTCACCATTCTCCGAGGAGATCGAAGCCTGAACTCTCCCTCTCAAGCTCAAGGTCCCCACGATTTCGTTGTATAATAGGGATTCTGATCCTTATGATCGTTTGGATGCATTCAACATTCAGATGGACTTGCAAACAACAGACCCATTGGTCAAGTGTTAGGTGTTTCCGGCCACATTGGGAGATGTACCTCTAGCTTGGTTTAAAAGCCTCCCAGCTTGCTCAATTGGTAGTTAGGAAGATTGCCAACAGAAGTTCATTAGTCAGTATCGAGCGCTGAAGAGACAACTTGTGCCCTTTGTCACCTCGCTATAGGTTTTTAGCGCAAGCATGAGTCGCTCAAGGACTATATTGCTAGATTCAGGCTTGAAGCAAATTTAATGGAGAATCCATCTGAAGAAACCATGTTAGCCACCATTTTTGTGGGACTTCGCAAAGATAAAAAGCTGTAGAAGAGTCTGTACAAGTCCCCGGTGAAAGATCTCATCGAGTTCTATGAGAGAGCTGTCAAGTAGATCAAGTGAGAAGAGACCTTCGACTTGGAAAGGTTTGACAAGACGGGTGAATAGGCCAACTCTCCTCATAGTAAAAAGAGGAGCGATATGGATTAAGGTGATCACTCCACCGAGTAGACCGTGAAGAAGTCCCAAAGGCCTAATGGTGAGTAGCATCAACACTCGAACCATTATGAGCAGTACAGTGTGCTTTCAGATTCCCAAGATAGAATTTACTTGGGGGAGAGAGATAGGAAAAACTTTGGAAGACCCAGACCTTTGAAGACCCCATTCAATCAGAGGAACAAAGATGAGTTCTGTGCCTATCATAACGAGGCCAATCATGGAACTTCAAATTGTCTGGCCCTCAAAGACGCAATTAAAGACCTAATTAGAAGGGGTCGTATAAGGGAGTACGTGGTGCAACCCACAAGGCAATAGCCCCAACCTCTCCAATGCAGTATCGGCCAAGAGCCGGGGGGCTCGGTCTGAGTTATACACTGACACTATATGCCAAAATTTTGGAGCGAGTGTAAATGTGATTACTTTGTTTTGTTGAAAGCAATTTGTTAATTGGCTTGATGCCATTTACACTCTTTTTTTTTGCTTTCAAGCATTTGCAATATCCACAGTTCACATGCAGCCAATCTCCTCAAACTTCGCAAAGCATTTTTTGCCAACTGTGGCCTCTGGTCTGGCTGAGGTCCCCCAGAGCTCATTTCAGAGAAGAATTGACAAACGTTATGCCAGCGTAGCTGCGTGGTCGCTGAGGTGCGGAGGCACTAAAAAAACACTCGCTATGCCAGCGAAGCTGTATGCTTGCTTTAATGTGGAGGCACTAAAAAATACTCACTATGCTAGCGTAGCTGTGCACTCGCTGAGGTGCGGAGGCACTAAAAAAATACTCCCTATGCCAATGCAGCTGTGTGCTTGTTAAGATGCGGAGGCACTAAAAAACACTCGTTATGCCAGTGCAGCTACGTGCTCGTTGAGGTGCAAAGGCACTAAAAAACATTTGCTATGCCAGCATAGCTGCGTGCTCACTGAAGTGTGGAGGCACTAAAAAATACTTGCTATGCCAGCGTAGCTACGTGCTCACTGAGGTATGAAGGCACTTTTAAAAACTCGATGCTAGCATGATTTCGTGGTCGCTGAAGCATAAAGAATTGACAAATTGATTATTTGCCTAAGGCAATGAAATCGTTTTATTTCATAGCTCGCATGTGATCAACTATTCGCAGCTTTCATGCGAACTTATCTTGTTATTTTATGATTCCTATACTAACTTGTTTATTTATTTGGCCACAAGATTAGCCCAGGCACGAGATCGCTCTAACCCATAATTCATGCTATCTTCTGATTATATGCAAGTCGCACAGGTTAATCAAATAATGCTCGTATGAGAAATAAGAACAACAAATAGAAATTGCAAAGAGAAATTCTATTCATTAAAAGGCCTCGATGAGGCAAGATTACATCATAAAGCTCTGAAATACAAGCCAATAAAAACACAAAGGGAAACCTATAACTAAGAAAAAGAACCAGCCAAGAAGGGCTATAACCTAGCTGATTAGAGCCCATAAGCCACCGAGGATTTAACTCTCTTCTTCTAACGCACGTCCGGTGGTGGCACCATAGCTCTTGATTTCCTTCGGCCTCTAGCTCCTCATCTGATTCGTGAAGGAATCTAATCAGGAACTTGGTTGGCCGAAGGACTGCCTCACGGCAAAGCTAAGAGAATGCAGTCTGAGATCCATACGAGATCCCCCCATGTTAGTAGGGAAGCCGAACCTTTCAAATTCTTTATGAAGCTGACCATATACGCCTCTATGGAAAGCCAGAACGCTGAAAACGGTGGAAGTTTATCAGGAAACTCCATAGTTTGCTCAGTGCAATGATAAGAAAGGATTCCCTCTCCCTTATATAGGGCCAAATTTGGCTCCATCAACAAGTCGAGATCCATCCCCCCAATTGCCAACATTTACTGCCTTAGAAACGGTTGAGACCAATTCAACGGCTGCTTGACATGTGCCACAAGAAACATGGCTTTAAGCAAATGAAATGATGGTCTCGGGAGATGACTTTGACTGATCAGAAATTGAAGAGTTTCAACTCCCAACCCACAAAACGAGCTGAGAGTTAGAGGACTTATGTTATATGTAAAAATTGGCTCGTTCTAAATGAGCCTGCGAGTAACCCAAGGACAACAAAAGTACCAACCTGAAGGACATTTAGGAAGCTCTGCCTTCATCTCACGTCGTGAAGTGACCTCCTCAGTTCGAGCCCATCGAGCTCGTGCACGACAGAGCAAGCTCGATCTTGTCATTTGGGAGGCTCGCTCCCAGACCGAAGGATTCGATGTGCAAAGTGCGACCAATGGCCTGAGAGCTCGCTAAGCCAAAGACCGCAGGAGACCAAGTCATAACTTGGCCCAATGGACAAATGGAGAACGCCTACAGAAGATAATCTGCAGTAGTCGAAAAAGGAGATTTGGTATGTATATTTTGTCTTGTACATTAAATTTTGATGTAATAGATTTGCTGCATATGTAATTACCATTATAACCTCCTCTCCTCTATAAATATGAGGAAGGAGCCTTCCGTGAAAGAGGACCTAGAATACAGGTGGAGACTCTGCTAAGGTTGGAAGAGAAAAACTTGAGTGTTGTAACTTTGTAAAAATACTGTCACAGTAACACGTTACCATGGATGTAGGGTCCAGTGATACCCGAATTTGGCCGAACCACGTTAAAAATCTTGTGTCTCCTTCTCTGCTCTTCCCATCTATTCTGTGTATTTTGCTGATTTATCATGTTCGAACCAACCAAAGGTCAGAGATCCCAAAGAATCCCCCTATTGGCCAGAGTTTAGACCATTACCAAAATCTAACATCAACAAGTCTGAAGTATAGATTGTAACTAAAGTAAAAACTAGTAGATTGAAGAAGAAATTTTACTATAGCAAAAGAAATTATAATTTTTCTCTTATAATAGGAGAAATACTCACAAATTGTGGTACAAAGACGGAAATGAGAGATTACATATTTATAGTCATGCTTACTACCTAAATTTTATCCTTCATTAAAACATATCTACTAACCATCATATTTATTTCTAACCATCTTCATTAATTCTTATCTATCTAATTAAAGAGTGTTGTTTTAAAACTTTAATCATTTCTTAAGTTTTTGCCTTGTCCCAATGAGTTTGCTTTTTCCAATAATATTACCTTTTTTTTCAAAAAGTGATTTTATTTTTCTAACATTTCCTTACTTTGACCGGCAACGAATATTTATATTTAATAATATTATTTCTTTTATTATTATTATTATTATTATTATCAATTTTTCGATCACACGTTCGCAGCAGCAAGAAGAAGGAGCCGTGGAAGAATTATTCTTTACTTTAATATTTTGTCGTCTTGCTCAGAATAATTATGAACTTGGCTTTCAATGGCTTTTGTCCGTATCTAACATTCTAATCTTGATTTGGGAGTGGGGCATGATTCTCAACACGTGTTTCTGTTTAATTTTTATTAACTGACGTTGCAGCAGAATGTTATAAAATATTTGTGTATTTTTATATTCCACGCATGATCATATCACTATCAGGATAATACTACATTACTTGAGTCTTTATATCATTGCACTCTACATTACTAGAGAATCATTACGCTATAGTACCTTGTTTTTAAAATTAATTCTTTAGAATTAAAAAAAATTAATTTCTACCAATGGAAATAAATGCCCCTGTAAAAAATATATATTTTGACAAATAATACTCTCAATGGTTTATTAAATAGAAAACTAGAAGTCAAGTGACACCAAACCTATCATTAATCAATATGAAATCGACCCTTTGACAAGTGCATCGGCTCTGCCCAAGCAAGTATACACGCTCTATTTGAAGCCACTTTCACTTGGGAATAGACAATTTGTTTATTTGTAGCTATCCCTAGAGTCGGAACCATAAAGAGCTTTTATACACTAAGCCTGAGCCTCTTTTCAGTCATGTCAAAACTCATGTCCTGCACGTCTCAAAGTGCAACGTGGAATCTGCACGCTTGCGCGGGCATTAATAGGATGTAAACCTCTGGCCTAAGTTAAATTTACGTTAAATTTTTATGTGATATTTAATTTCTATTTAAACTTTTGTAATTTAAGAGTATTGTTTGTGTGATCAAAAATATTAAAAATTGAAAATGATAATGAAAATTATGCAAATGAGACAAAAAATTATGAATAAATTAGAGATAGAATAGAATTATGCATATAAAATGATTAGTTATGCACATAGAGTGATTGATGGATATTGTCACTTTTTATTCAATCAATACGTGCTTCACGACACATTCCTGGAATATATACATAGATTTACTTGTTTACACATTGTAGAAATCCACTTATTATCCACAAAGTATCTCTTTTATTTCTAAAGAAACACATTTACATGTTAGTGATTTCACACATTTCACATTAGTTTGGATAACAACATATATTTGACTGACGTAATCGCTTAGAACAATCTATGTTAATTTTCTAATTGATACATAAAAAAGAAAATAATATTGATTTTTAATATACAATTGACACCTTTTTATTTAGAAAAAAATTTTACAAGTTAATTTTTTTATTAATAATCCATGTCTTTTTTTCTTTTAAGATTTCTATTATAAATTGACGTATTTTCTCAATAATTAAAGACATCAGTTTTTAAAAATAACTGACGTCTTTTTTCAAGCAATAATCACTAAAGATGTCGCTTTTTATAATAATTAGTGTCGTTAGCGAAAAAAAAAATTTAATTATATTTTTTTACAGAAATATGTTGCTAACTACATTTTTATAAAAATTTACTGCTATTCGCATTTTAGTGGAAAGAACCATCAAATCAAAATATACAATTGTCCAATACAATCCCAATTTCAAGATCATAAAAAAATTTATTAGATCAATAAAAAATTCAAGACATTACAAAACTAAATTATTATCAAATCATGTCAAATTGACAACAAGTCTATATATCATAATCATTTGCTTATATTTTGACTAAATTTACTCAATTGTACTTCTCCTTTAGTTATGGATTCTCTTGTAATATAATTTCTGACATTGGTAAAAGTTTCATGTAAGAAATTTCAAGTGTTGTCATATTCATCCATATGAGTCTAAACTGCATTTTTATATATACAATTCATAAGAGTCAATTTACCTTAAAGATAGAATTTTATTTTTTATGAAATTAGCAAAATGATATATGTATTTCATATAAGCAAACCATTTAAGAGGTTGTATAGATTGTCTATTATTACTAGATGATTGAAATCCTTCCTGAGATAGTTTCTATTTCTTTGAAATCAAACAATTTTATTATCAAGTCATCTTAATTTTAATAAATACATAATCAAATATAAACATTAAAACTAAAAATTATATAGTTAATTGTCTATAAGCAATAAACACATAATATATTAAGTATAAACATCTAAACTAAAAATTATATAGTTACCAATAAACATAATTAATTACCTTCAAATTTTTCTAATTTTTTCTTTAAGAGGATCTTTAACCCATATCTCTTATCCCTTCACCCTGATCATCTCGTATGCAGAACTCTTCCAAGTTGCCTTTGTCATTCATTGAAGGTAGTCTTGAAGAGAAAGGAGGGGTCTCATCAATATCATTACTTATCTCTTCTTCATCCTCAGCATCAGCAATTTATCTTTTCTCTTAAAGAATTACAAAACACTTTTTATTAGTTGAGTTTGTGATATAAAAAACCTATTTTTTTTATGCCATTCTAAATGATTCCCTCGTATGACTTTCCCTATTAAGATCCACCAATGGAAACCCTAGCTCATTGACTCAGATGCTGTTGTTATTCTCAAACCATTTATATCGAAATACAGGCACCCTGAATTTGATGTAGTCAAGCTCCCATATGTTTTCAATGACCCTTTAATAGTATATATTTGCATATATAGAATTTTTATATTTGGAACTAGAAATATGCATTGATGAGACCCCAAACTAGCCCCACTATTTTGCATAGTGCTCATGTCATCCCATTTCTTTGTGTATAAAGAATACCCATTGATATCATATCCACGATAAATAAGACCTCCATGCAAGACTCATGGGCTAACCATCTTATAGTCTTAGAAATATCATTTAGTGTTTGTGTCAAATGAAAATGAACTCAATTTTGGAACCAAGTAATGAAGGAGCTATTATGTTCAGTCTATATCTACTATTTATTCTTTCCATGATTCTGCTTTTTTGTAGAGGTCATATGCTCATTCAAATAAGGCTTCACTTCTTCACTATTATGTAGGATATAAAGTTGTGTTTGTAACCATATTTCATGAGTAATGCTTACCACTCAAGTCCCTAATGTACCCTTAACTGCAATCCTTCCTTCGTGATGAGACTTGAGAACTTCAATAGCTTCTGCATTTGATAAGTTTTCACTATAGAACTCAATAAGCTTTTTAGCTATGTAGCCTTTGACAATACATCCTTTAGACTAATGTCGATTTCTCACATACCCTTTTAGGATTTTCATATATCTTTCAAACAGGTACATCCACATCAAATAAACTAGTCCATGGAGTTTTATCTCTTTCACCAAGTGAACAACCAAATGCACCATGATGTCAAAAAAGGAAGGAGGAAAATGCATCTCAAGTTGACACAGCCTAATAACAACTTCCCTTTGCAAGTTATACAATTTCTTAGGGTCAACAACTTTGCTACATATTGTATTAAAGAAAAAACAAAGTCTAATAATGGTATGTCTCACATGTTTAGGCACTATTGATCGGATAGCCATTACTAACAGTTGTTACATCAAAGCATGGCAAACATGGGACTTTAAATTGATTAATTTCAAATCTTTCATTGAAATAAGGCCTCTAATGTTTGAAGAATACCCCTGTGCTACCTTAACACCATGTAGACACTCACAGAAACTTGTTTTCTCCTTCCTAGACATAGTATGACAAGCTAGAGGTAAATATGTACGTTGACCCTTCTTCTCTAGTGCTAATTTCTTTGTATTGTCATTTCAACTAAGTCTAATCTAACTTTGACTCTATCCTTGATCTTACCTAGTATGTTCAAAAGTGTTCTAATGAGACTATTATAGATATTTTCCTCCACATGCATCACATCAAGATTATGTCTCACATACAAGATTTGTAAATATGAAAGATCAAAGCATGTGCACATCTTTTTCAATGAAGTTTTATCACTAGTAGGTGTATAAGGTTTGCCAAAATGACATCAATTTTTTTTCACCTGTTCATAAACCTAGTCCTCAGTTAATGGCATTGAAGCTTTTCCCTCATTTGGTGACCCATTGAAAGCTTTTCTTTGCCTGCAATAATGGTAGGACAGGGAAAGAAATCTCTAATGATCGAAATATACTATCTTCTTTTCATGCTTAAGTTGATAAGAAAATGTATCGTTATCACATATAGGCATGCTTTATGTCCTTTAATATTGTATCCAGACAAGTTTGTATAAGTTAGGAAGTAATTTATTGTGCAAAAGTATAAGGCATGCAATTAAAAAGATTCTTGACAATATGCATTAAACACCAATAGAATAGGCTATATGCTATGTTTGTTTCTCAAGTCTTCAATAAATAGTGCCAAAAAGACATCTATATAATTTCCTAGTTGTTTGAGGCCCGAAATCATCAATGACAATATTATATACTTGTGCTTCATACATAACTAAAGAGGGAGATTGTAAATCACCAATAGAATGGGCCATATGCTATGTTTGCCACTCAAGTCACCATGAGGATTTATTCCATCTATACAAAGTCCATGCCTAAGGTTTCTTGCTTCACTACCAAATTCAAGGCATAATGAATTAAGTGTTTTTCATTAAGGAGAATCAACTGGATGTCAAAGCTTATCATCAGAAATCATCTAATCCACATGCCACGTTAAGTTCTTGACATCTCTTGCATTTGCCAACATGTGTTTAAACCTTGGTATTATTGGTAGATACTATAACACCTTAGTTGGAGCCTCTTTATCATTCTTCTTCAATTTATAATGTGATGCCCCACATTTTGGAAACTCATGCAAACATTTGTACTCCTTTTGGTACAATATACAATCATTAGGGCCAACATGTATCTTCTAATACTCCCTACCCATTGGACACAAGATTTTCTTGACCTTGTAAGTACAATCAGAAAGTTCATTACTTTCCAGAAGCATATCTTTTAACACTTGAAGTAAGGTCATGAAACTCTTGTCACTCCACCCATTCCTCATTTTCAAGTTAAACAATCTCAACACAGTAGATAATCATGTAAATTTAGTATAACCTGGATATGAAGGTTTTTCTGCATCACTTAACAAGTTTCTAAAGATATATGACTGCTTAAGAAAATTATCTTTAACCACATCATACACCTTATCCTCCAATCGATCATGAAAACCCATATCAATTTCATTGTTCCAGTACCTTTCTTTGTCTTGATAACTACTAGACATTCTAGACAATTCACTTTCATCATGTCATATCCATATATACCTTTTATCAATGCCATAAACAAATAAATGATCTCTTACTTTCTTTGCTTTCATTCTCTTAACCCAATATCTTACATAAGGACACATAATCAGCTCATTACTATTTATAACATGTTAATCAGTAGCAAATCTAATGAACTCCTCAACCCTATTTGCATATTCTTCACTTAACCAATCAGCAGACATCCACCTACAATCCATGACTATCTAAAATTGAACAAAATTAGAAAAAAAAGGCAATATTGGACTTTTATTTTAGAAAACAAGTTAGCTATGTCCTATGATAGAAATGTATTAGGGCATTTCTACATTCTAACTATATTAAAATTCAAAAAGAAAAAATAACTATTACCTAGAAACAAAAAGGGAGCTAGACAAAGAACATTGGTTCAAACCACCAAAAGAAGGAGAGTGAGAGGAAGAGTGCCTTTGAATCACTGGAGATGGAAAGGGAGAGAGCTATGATATCAAACCTAGAAGAAAGCAAGAGTGATGGTCAAATGTGTATAAACTTCTATATAAATGGAAGATGTTCAACGTCAGTTGTTTAGTCAGAATTGATGTCTTAATTTTTTTTTACACATGAATATTCCTACCACCGCATCTCATTTATTTTGAATTATGTTTATCCATTTTGTTTTATTAGATAATATATTATAATTTTCACAAATAAATTGTTCAAAGGTTAATTATTTTCTAAAATATTTTTGTCCATTAAATAACTCTTAAATTCTTGAATTATTTTATCTAATTTAATAGTATTTAAATTCTTGAAATATTTTGTAGACTTAGTAAAATGGAATTATTTGATTGGGAATAAAAAAATTAATGGTTAGAGAATAAATTTTGTTCATAAATTAATTTAGGCAAAATAATGAGTTTTAACAAAATAGAGAAATATATAAATTTGTAATATATAACTTCATTTTTTTAGGACTTCTAAGGTGCATGTTATCTCTTCACCATGGCTAAAGCTTACTGGTGGAAGTTATTATGGACATAGAAATCTAGCATCCAGTCGCTTGGGCACATAGGCATAATGCAGACACCTTTGCAAGGAAATAAAATAAATGGTTAACAAAACACTTTGAACTGTATAATATAAATAAGATTATAAATTGAAAGTTAAAAGTAAGCTCACATTTCAAAAACTTGGATGCAAGATATATTTATCTCTTCTATGGCTAAGAATTGTATGATATTGTCCTTGGCCACAAAAATATCACATTCATTACCTATGACCTCGGCATCGATATGAACTTGGATAAAATTATCACTCATCATCTTCTCAATCATAATAGATAACATTTTCCTTGATTCAATAGAAGGCATCTCTTAGGTCTAAGTTAGTTGAGTCATTCATTCTTTGTTCTACTTACTCTCAACCTCGTTAGCTTCCTCTATAGCCTACTTGACATCCCTAAAATTATGAAACTTAGATATTATAAATATAGTAAAATTGGGTTTTTCAAACATAATTTCTTATTAGATAGAATATGATACCTATTGACGATAAACATCGATCAATAGAAAAGTTTAATGAACACCTAAACTGCAAGTAGGAAATGCATGTGTATAAGAAAGGAAGAGATAGGAGAAGAAGAAGAATAGTGTACACCAGAAGCTTTTTATTGTGATTTGGCTAAAGTTAGTGTGACCCTTATGTCCAGATGGTTTTGTGTTAGATTTATGTGGTGGTTTCTCTGTTCAATTCATCAGAGTTATAGTATATAAGCTCTCTCACTATTTTAATATGGTTTCTACATGTATGTTTACTCTTCTTTTACAATGATTTATTCCCCTTATTTATAGAAGCTAGAAGGGTTACAAGTGTAATTTGATAAATAGCAAAACTATCATTTCCATCGCTATGGGCAATAAATGCTTGAGGAGCATTAAATGCTTGGCATTTCATTGTTGGATTTTGGAGGCTGATGTGTTAATTTTGAGGGTTAACTTATCAGTTAGGAGAATGTGCCTTTAGGTGTTAACTAGACCTTGGCATTCCATACCCCATACTTGAGGTAACTCGCTTGACAATGTGAGCTTGTGCTAGGTGACCTGCTGACTACAAGGATTAGGCTTGCACTCGAGCTCAATCGGAATGAGTCCACTGGTAGGTGGTTGCGGTAGCATACATCACTTGGCAAGCTGGAGTTCATCCTCAACAAGCTAGGATCTTGATCTTGTCTTATGCTCTGGGTTCATGACTGGTGAGCAGATGTCTTTTATTGAGCAACCTCAGTTTTTGGGTGATCTGGGCCCTTTCTAGTTGGACTTGTCTCTTATTGGGCCTTGGCCAGCCCATTTTGCATTGTCCAAAAAATATCCATAACATTAGCCCCTTAACTCTTAGTCTATTTTGTGGGTTGGGAGTTACAGTTTGATAACAAAGTCTTTGTTTATGGATTGCTGTGTAGTCAAAGTCTTTATGTTCAACCTATCATTTCATCTACTCTAAGTCATACTTCTTACTATATGTGTTTCATACGTATGGGCATGTCAGGATCATTTTCTTCCAAGCCATTTAATTAAGTACAATTGGATTTCTTTTGGACTCTTTAGTGAGGCTAGGCTAGTCTATATAAGACGTGAGAAGTCACCTTCCCTGCTCCACAAAATAACCAGATGGGTACATTGACTGAACCCCCCATATCTTTGAAATTTTGGCCTTCAATGAAATGCTTTGGGGTGCGTATGGTCCGCTATATGAGATTACAAGGTGTGAATGGCCTGCTACACATGGTTCCCATAAAGAACTCCTCCTTGAGGATTCTAGGAATTCTTTCATAACCTTCTTATGGCACTAACAAGTTTAGTTCCTCTTTTTTTGCTATTTTGTCCTCTGGCAAGCTAACCATTTAGTTTCTGCAAGTGCCCAAGGGTTGCAAGGCAGAGGGAGGAACTTTTAGCTTAGGAGGAGGACAAGAAAAAGGAGCTGGAACGATTAGGTTTTCCTACTAACCTAGTGGTTTATTGGAATTTAGCCTTTCCATCCATTTTCTTTTGCCTCCTTAGACAATGGCGTTAAGCATCTCCAGGCCTCCAAGTAGCTTGATAAAGCTGAAGGATGCTTTCCTTGCTCAGAAGGACTAGGGAAAATTTAAGTAGCCACCTTGCTTGTCCTAAATGCCACTTCTCCCACTTTAAGCTCCTCGAGGATCCTTAAGTTGGACAAGTTGCCAACCCAGGTGGAAGTTAAGGAAGGGTTGGAGTAGTTTGGCTTGCTTGTGCTTGCAGGATCTAGTTCTTAAAAGCCAGTTCCTCTTGCATATTATAGTTGTAGGCTCACTGGTATTCAACTCTTCCTCAGTCAACTGTAGGCTTGCTTTGACTTGTATCCTTGAACCTTCACATAAATTCACCTCATTGAAAGAGGTTTTGTAATGAAGATTTGCTTTTTATTTCTTGCTTTTCCCAAGCACGTCATATTAGTGATTTAGTAGGCCACAACTGGTAACAAGAATAAGTCCCTACAAACCATAACTCAGTAATCATTAGATAAAATGAGTGTTCATTATGTCAATCGACCTTTGATAATATTAATTGAATTAATATGAATGAACTTCAGTCAATAAATCGTGACTTCAAGGATATATGCCATGTTGGGTGACCATTTGGTCATATTAGCCTATCATGAATAATAGTCAACTTGAGCACTGGAATGCCTTTGTAGGTGATGAACTTGAGCATTGGAATGCTTGAGCTAGTAGCAAGTTTAAGCATCTAAGTGCTTAAGCATGTTGCACGGTTGCGCCTTAGCTCACGCAAGAGTTTAGTGCCTAGGAAGGTCGAACGAATGTGCCTTAGCTAGCAGTTCTTGGATACAGGGTCTTGATGGGTTGCACGGATACGCCCTGGCCTGCACAAGAGTTTGGTGGTCACTTCAGCTAGCACTTCTTAGACATGGGGTCTCAGTAGGTCACACAGATGTGCCCTAGTCCATCAAGAGTTTAGTGTCATTTAAGCTAACACTTATTGGATATGGTCCGTGCAAGAGTTTGGTGCCTACCTTAGTTAACACTTCTTAGACACAGAGTTTTAGTAGGTTGCATGGATGCACCTTGGTCCACACAAGAGTTTGGTGCTTACCTTAGCTTGCACTTCTTGGATGCAAAGTTTTGGTAGGTTACACGGATGTGCCCTAGTCCATGCAAGAGTTTGGTGCTCACCTTAGTTAGCACTTCCTGGACATGGGGTCTCAGTAGCTCACACGGATGCCCAGCCTATGCAAGAGTTTAATCCTTGCTTTAGCTAACACTTCTTGGATGCTGTTTGCACAAGAGTTTGGTGCCTGCCTTAACTGACACTTCTTGGATATGGAGTTTTCATAGGTCACACAAATATGCCTTGGTTCACATAAGAGTTTAGTGTTTGCTTTAGCTTGCACTTCTTAGAAGAGGATTTTTAGTAGGTCGCATGGATATGCCCTGGTCTATGTAAGAGTTTGGTGCTTGCTTAGCTAACACTTTTTGGATGTGGTCGACGTAAGAGTTTGATGCCCATCTCAGCTGGCACTTCTTGGATGCAGAGTTTTGGTAAGTCACATAGATGCACCGTGGTCCGTGTAAGAGTTTGGTGCTCACCTCATCTTATACTTCTTGGACGCAGAGTGAGTTGGGGGCTATAGCCCATTGCTCATGATCCATGATCTCACAATCCATCTGGCATGCTTCTGCTCACTTTATCTGTGACTCTTTAGTTTTGACCACTGTCCCCGTGTAATCATTTTTGCCTCAATAAGTGTTTTCACCAAGCTGGCAACAACTCACAATTGGCATTTGGTAGACCATTGAATTATGGGTATTTGATGAGTTCCCAAATCCAACGGTGAGTCTTCATGTGATATAACTCAAGAAGAACTCTTTTCCCTTTCTTATTTATCATTTGAAATTTAGAGTTCTCAAGCTCTCCTTCTTCATCTTCTCCGTTAAGCCAGCATCCGAGCATTTGTATTCACTACAATCGACATTGTTCTAGTGAACAGGGTTTGTGATTTGAGTTTTGCTCTTTGAAAGCCAGTCCTACACACTTTTTAGACCTTCTTCCTTGGTTGAAACATTAAACTCTCTTTCTTTAACCTACAGTCTCTGTATGTTGTTTCATGGTTCGTATGAGACTTGTTTGGATATGGTTGGGAGGTCTAAAATGTTAATTGAAGTTAACTGCTTGTGCATTTTTCTTATGTTTGGTGTATTTCTCGTGTTTGATTTATTAGTAGCCTTTAAGGTTTTTGATTGTTATTTCAAATTGCTCATTGGTTTTTTGGGTTTTAGCACCCCAACGATTGAGTCTCCCTTAACTTCTAGAGTTTGTGTGGCCTTCCATACAAAAAATTGCTAGTCTTAGTTTTCTCAGTATGGTTTGCCTTCAGTGACCTGATCGTTTCTTCTTTTTTATGTAGATGGTAGCTTACAAATGCAGAGGTCACCAAATAGGAAGTGATGAGGAACCGAACTCCCTAACACAAAGTGAAGAGCTGGTGTGTGATAGCGAAGCGATCTCAAGGAGTGGTGAGGTTGTTGGAGAGTTCAGAACTCATCCAGACCCTGATAGAGGCTTGAAAGATGTTACTAGTCAGTGATCTTCAGACTATCCAATGTTCAATTTGCATGTTTCAATTGTCCGCTTTCGTGATCTCCTATCCATAGTCCAGACATTTAGGCTCCCTAGAGGATGTCATGTCTTGGAGCCCTCTTTGGATGATTACACTGCTTATCTACCCTGGGGCTTCATTGCCATTAGCCACTAGCATCTCATTGATGGGTTTAGGTTCCCAATGCACCCATATATTGTTAATTTTCTGAATAAAATTAAGCTTTGCTTTTTCCAACTCACCCCAAATCCTATGCCTAGCTCACCTCCTTGGCCCTGATATACTTGAGGAACAATCTCCCACCATCATCAGCTGAGGTCCTTTGCTACCTGTATAGCATCAAAGCATGGGCTCACTGGACAGGATTTACTATCTCTCTGTTTGACTTATTAAGCATAAGAAATTCTTGCTATAAGGAGATGCTAAAAGCAAGTCCAACATGGGAACTTACAAAACCCATTAGTTTTATGTATCTTGTCTATCCCTGCATGACCTTTGAAATTTTGGTTTTGTCCCTAATCATGGTAAGCGAGCTAAAGATGTGTGAGTTTGATGACTTAATTCACATTGAATTCTCTTATTCTAACTTTGTCTTATTTTGTAGACAAGACTAGTAAGAAGCTAACCCTTGAGGCTATAGAGCTCAGGATTTTAGATCAGTTCACTGCTTCAGACGATCTTCAGAACGACTTTTGTTTTGACAAGAGTCTTTTATGTTCCCACAAACTCACTCTGGCTATAGGAACCGAGCTCAATAAGGAGATAAGAGTTTGTCGAGTTAAGGAGGTTGGTCCAGTAAATTTTACGAATTATAAAAACATAATAAAGCTTATCCTTAGAAGGCCACTATCTGATCTCGATGAGGATACCTCACTGACTCCTGACACTGATATCCTCCTTAGTGCTGAACTGCAGCTAGGATCACTTCCCTCTCTAAGTCTTTGCCAAAAGAAGAAAAAAGGACAAAGGGAAGAAAGTTGTTGTGGCCCAAAAGCAAGCCACACCAGAGGTCGAGGGTGAGGAGCAGCCTATTGAGCTTTGCTTGAAGATGGAGGAATACTTGGATTGCCTCTTGAATGATGCCAGTGTGATCCTAGGGTCCTACAAGAAGGCCAACATGTTAGAGTCTGAGGACCACTCACTCAAGGGATTGGCGAGCTATTTATCTTACCATAGCTTACTTGTAAGTTGGGTCTTTTTACCTTGGTCCTTTTGCCTTTTTTGTATTCTAACTTGACTATTTTGTTATGTAGAACTCACTGACACTAATGAAGCCACATGAGGTGCTTCAAGCTTAAGTTAAAGAAAAGGCAAGTTTGGAGGACAATCTAGTTGCTGTCACTACCGAGGTATTGAAACTAAGGGGGAAGACCAAGGATGCCAAGGTTATCTTGTCTTATGAGGTGGTGGATCATAAAGCCATTGCATTGAACCTTAGCAGGACAGTCAATGACCTAACAAAGGTAAGGATCGACCTGGACTTGGCTTTTCAACAGGATAACTAGTTGTAAAGTGAGCTGAAATAGCATATCAGTGAGCAGGGGCAGCAGAATAGTAGGCAAGGGCAACAGAGGAGCAAGCTGAAGGTGCTGTGAAAGAGCTTGAGGTGGCTAGGGAGGAGGCTACTAAGGTGAAAGTAGAGGTGGCCTCGCTATTTATGGCAGTAACAAAGAAAGTGGAATCTGAAACTAGTTCCTCTTTCCTTTTCACCTTCTGGGAGCAGCATCCAGGGATAGACTTCTCCTTTTTTAGACAAGAGGCCCTTAAGGCTATTGAGTGTTCCAAGAAAAGGGTTGCTAAAGCCAAATCTTCAAAAAAGGATGTAAAGTCTATAGTTGAAGCTTCTTCCATCGAGGGTGCCACTGAAAAGGAGGGCAGTTTGTAAATCACGGGGTCCATTGGTGACCAAGTGGCAGACAACCCTATTGCTCCTCATGCTAACCCTTTGCCCCAAGAAGGCCCTGTTTCTGAAGATCTTGTTCTTTAGGCTATGACCTTATGCAACTTTGCACTTACTTTCTTGAATTTTGTATTGTATCTCAAACTTTGTATAAGTTTATTTTGTTGAAGAGAACTCTAAATGAGCTTTCATATATTATTACTTTATTTTCTCTCAATCTTTATGTGCTTGCATGCCTTATGCGCATATCTTGATGAATTTATGCAAAAATGAAAACTCAGTGGGTTGCATTTCAGCTAACGCCCTTCACTTGTTGGATAATTTGCTTCTTGTACAAGACTTTATTGAACTTTTATTCAGAAACAATTAAATACAGGCATCCAAATTCAAAGAATTACTTAAATACTTTCACTTATTTTTGAATAATTTTTTATAAAATTGGGGTCTTTCTTGGTAGTAGGGATGGAAGTGTTTAGTGTTCCAAGCTCAAGGAAACTCTACCCCATTCATATCCGCCAAGTGATAAGCTCTATTGCTGATGACTTTTTTGATAAGATGCGGACCTTCCTAGTTCAATTCTAGGGTCCCCTTGTTAGCTTTGCTAGCTCTAGGGAGAATAAGGCACAGAATGAGATCACCAAGTTTGTAGTTTCAAGCTTAAACCTTTCAATTATAGTACCTCGTAACCCGTTACTGGTAGGTCACTATCTTAAGCCAAGCTCTTTCCTTTGTCTTTTTTATCAGATCGAGATTCGTAGCGAGTAGTTGGTTGTTATCATCTGGATCAAAAGTCATTATTATGATTCCACTTCAAGTTCTACTAGAATCATTGCCTCTGATCCATATACCATCAAGAAGGGAGTTTCTCTTGTGGTGCTATAGACTATGGTTTTGTAAGCCCAGAGCACCTTTGGTAGCTCTTCTACCTATGCTCCCTTCTTGGCCTCCAACCTCTTCTTCAAGATCTATTTGATGATCATGTTAACAGCCTTAACTTTTTTGTTAGCCTATGAATGGTCTACAATTGAGAAGCTTTTCATGATCTTAAGATTGTTGCAGAACTTGATGAATTACTTGCTATTAAACTGGGTCCCATTATTGGTTACAATCTATCTAGGGACTCCAAATTTACAAATGATGTTATTCTATACGAACTTTTCTATCTTTACAAAAGAGATCTCTGTGAGTTCTTTTCCCTCTACCCACTTAGTGAAATAATTCACAGCTACTACTACATGTTTGCAATTTCTGTGAGCTATTAAGAGTGGTCCAATTAGGTCCATGCCTTATATTGTGAAGGGCCATGGACCGACCATTTGCTGCAAGTAGGTTGGCAGGGCTCACTAGATCTTTGCAAATCTTTGGCATTTGTTGCACTTCTTAACAAGATCAATAGCATCTTACATCATCATGGGCCAATAGAATCCCTGCCAAAGAGCTTTTTGAGCTAGAGATAGCCCCTCAGCATAATTTTCACAAAGTCAGCGTGAATTTCACTCAGGACAGTGTTGCGATCCTAGTCAACAATGCATCTTAGGACTAGGGTTGAGAACCCTCTTTTGTACAACACATTATCATAGATGCAATATCTGGTCACTCAAGCTTGCAATCACTATGCCTTAAGCTTATTCTCTGGCAATCTGTCATTTTGCAAGTAGTTAGTGATTAGGTCCACTCACAAGTCCTGGGCCTTGGCAATTGTCATTGCAATATCCCCTTCTTCTATATTTAGGGACGAGAGGAATTCTATTGGCAGCACCCCTAGGAAGTCAATGTCTTTGATTATAGCAAGGTAAGCCAAAGCATCAGCATGCTTGTTCTGGGCTCACAGTTTTTGGTTGACTTCATATTGTTGAAAGGAGCTTAACAATTCTTAGACTTTTTGGAGGTAGACAGTCATTTTTTACCCTTGAGTTTGGTACTCTCCCCACACATGGCAAACACTGAGCTGAGAGTCACTGAAGATCTTCAACCTTTCGACTCGTACCTCTTTCACCAATCTCAATCTAGCCAATAATGCTTCATATTTAACCTCATCATTCATGGCTTGGAAGCCGAACTTTAATGCACAAAGGATCTCGTGCCCTTTAGGGCTAACGAGAAGCACCCCCCGCCTCGACCCTTTGTTTGCTTGATGACCCATCGACATATAGTTCCCACCATAGAACTTTTAAGGTCTCTACTTCTTCTTGCATGGGCTCGATGAACTTTACAATGAAGTCAGCTAAAGCTTACCCTTTGATTGCCGGTCTAGGATTATATTTGATATCCAATTGGGCCAGCTTGATTGCCCATTTGAGTAATCGACTCAAAGCATCCATCTTTTGTAAAACTTGTCTAGGAGGGAACTATGTAAGCACTTCTATGCTATGTGCCTAAAAATAGGGTCGCAGCTTTCTTGATGCAACTACCAGGCAGTAGGCAAGCTTCTCCATGGGTGAATATCTTGCCTCAGCATCCAGCAATCTCTTACTCATGTAATAAATAGGGAGCTGAACTCCACCTTCCTCTTGTATCAGAGTCACACTGAGGGCATACTGGGATACTCCCAAGTAGATAATTAGCTTCTCGCTTTCTTTTAGTTTAGACAAAAGTGGAGCTAGTCTGAGATATTCTGAGTTGTTGGAAGGTAACTTCATATTGTTACATCCATTCAAACTTCTTCGCCTTTCTCAAGATATCAAAGAAGGGAACACACTTATCAGTTACCTTAGAGATGAATTTGCTAAGCATTACAACTTGGCCGTTTACGCTCTACATGTCCTTGGCTCCAATGGGGGATCTCATGTCAAGGAGGGCTCTAATCTTTTCAGGATTTACTTTGATCCCCCTGTTGTTTACTATAAAGCTGAGGAATTTTACTAAAGTAACCTTGAACACATATTTATGCAAGTGCAATTTCATTCAATACTTCCTCAAGAATTGAAACATTTCCCCTAGGTCATAGACATGCTTAGCAACCTGCTCAGATTTCACCAATATGTCATTTATATACACCTCCATCGTTTTTCCAATTTGATCTTTGAACATTAAATTTACCAACCATTAATAAGTTGCCCTTGCATTCTTTAACCCAAAAGGCATCACTTTATAGCAGTATAATCCACAATCAATGATGAATGAGGTGTGTTCTTCATCTTATATGGCCATGGCATTTGGTTATATCCTAAGTAAGCATCCATAAAGCTAAGCAGTTAATGCCCTGCTGTTACATCCATGAGTTGGTCAATTTTGGGCAGGGGAAGCTACCCTTTGGGCATGCCTTATTAAGGTCTATGAAGTCAATACAGGTTCTCCACTTCCTGTTCTTCTTCTTGACTAACATAGGATTGGCTACCCAAGTCGGGTAATGGGCTTCCCAAATAAACTTCTTAGCTAAAAGCTTATCCATCTCCTCCTTTAAAGTTATGTAGCATTCGATGATCATAGGCCTTCGCTTTTGGCAAACTGGCTTATGGTGAGGGTCAATGTTTAACCTACAATACATAACCTTTGGGCTGATTCTAGCCATGCTTTCATGGTTTCAGGCAAAGATGTTAAGGTTTACTTTAAGGAACTCGATTAGCTCTACCTTTAAACCTGGCAAGAGATTATTTCCTAACTTGAGCCATCTCTCAGAATCTGCTTTACTGACTCAAACATCCTTAAGTTCTTTTACTAGACTGGTCATCTTTTTAGCATCTACTTCATGAGGGTCTAGGTCATATCTAACCTCAATCGAGCTTGTAAATTGTGGCTCTCCTCTAGAAACCACATCAATCTTTTTTCTTCTTACCCCCATTTCAACCATATCTTTGTAACAATGTTTGGCCACTTGTTGTTCTCCATGCATACATCTAACTCTGTTAGGGGTCGTAAACTTGATGGTGAGTGTTTTGGGTGATATGACCATATCTAGGTTCATTATCACTAGTCACCCCAACGCCACATAATATGTTGATGGAGAATAAATGATCAGAAAATCAGTAAGGGTTATGGCCTGGCAATCGAAATCTTTGAAGGTAATTGGAAGTCTAATTTGCCCCACTGGTACCACTACGTCTCCCATGAAGCCAAAAAGAGGTTTTGGGGAAGGCCAAAACTGGTCAGGGTCTATGCCTATCTAGTCAAAACATTGCTTGTATGTCACATTTATCAAGCTGCCTATGCCAACCATGATTCTCTGCACCTCGGCATTGCTAATTCTAGCCCGAATGACTAATACGTTGTTGTGTGGAAAATGTACTCCTTGAGCATCTTCACTAGTAAAGGTGATGCAAGTAGAGCTCATTTTGGCATTTTTTGCCGATCCTCTAGCTTCATTGTGCCTTGTGATTAGAACATGTGATAAACGAGTAAAATTCCTATTATTATGATGATTATTACCTCTTGATTCATTATTAATTTGCGACTTTTTTGCACTTTTTTGTATTTGTTTAGTCTATTTGTTCTTTGGCACTACTGTAGTTTGTGTTTTTCATTTTAGGTTAGCAAAAAGCCTTTAAAAGGAGGATGAAAGTAGAAGTCCAAAGCATAATTAGATTAAGGAGAAGCTAGGAGAGAAGCCCTACGAAGAACTCAACTCAACAAGTGATTAAAGCGTGAAGAAAAGAAGAAGTCAGCATCGAACATGGCCTGGCCATGTCCTAGGATAGGGCAATGTTTGGTGCATTCTCCAGCAAACCTCCAGCCTGAGACATGGCCAGCCCTTGTCCCAAAGCACAACTATGTTTCAAGCCCTATCAACCTACTATAAAAGACTGTATTGCGTGACCTAAGAGAGTAATTAGCTAGGATTAAGATAGATTACGAGTTCTTTACTTTCTTAAGAGTTTTTCTAAGCAAAGTTTAGGATTTGTTCTTTGTTTAAAGTTCTTGCAAGCATTCTCGTTTACTTTCATCTTAATTTCATCTTTCAACTTCATCTTTTCTTCTTCTACTTTGTTCTAAACATTATGCAATTCTTTACATCAATGAATTTAGTTTTTATGTCTATCATGTCTGAGTAAATTTCTATTCTAGGATTGAGAATAGCCCAATTATGGTTCTTTAATATTATTGATTGATTTTCTATTGTGATTACCTGGTATAATTTGATTTAACTATTATGCCTACTATATTTTTTGATAAAGTATTTGGCCAATATTTTGTCTAATCTAAGGTAGATAGTTGAAGTACCGAAAGGAGAAGATTATCCTCAGAATCCTAATAATTGAATAAAGAGATTTTAATCATGAAAGTAGATTCAGTTTCTTTAGGATTTGAATTAGTTAGCATAGATCTTAAAAGGCTTAAATTAATCTAAACCATGAAAGTAGGCAATTGGGTTGATTTAAGTACTATCATTAGACCTTGAAAGAGGCTAGTAATTAATTTAGGCTAAACCATCCTCAATTATCTAAGTAATCATAATAGGAAAGATTTTAATT
>JANHAO010000218.1:0-47878 GCA_026873985.1 Saraca asoca
AATATACAACCTTTATATCCAAATCCACAGAATGTATAGTCATGGATGCGATAGGGCCCAATCAAATTGGCCTAGGGCACCCATCTAGACTAATAGTATCCTTCCCATTAAAAACCTTATTACCACCCTTGTTGCCTTATTGTGCCTCCTCTTGAAGTTGGACTTATAAGACATTCAACGCTACCTTTTTTGGACACTCTACCATTTTATATGGCCTATTGCATAAAAACAAGCTATAATATTGGGCTTCTCTTTGTTGTTGGATGTTTGGGATAATGTTGAAACTTGTAAGTGGGAAGACACTCCATTGCCTCCTTCCTCACTCTTGGATTTGCCGCCTTTGCCTAACTGGCAGCTACTATCAAAATGCGAGCCCCTTTTATGGGACTTCAAGTTAGGAAAGTTAATGTCATAGTCACACAAGTAATATATTGCACTCATCAAAGCCACACATGATGCTAGATTATTTTGATAAGCTTATTTTTATTAAGTTTATATCTAGATACAATTTGAGCCAATTTGTTGGCTTTTTCATTTTCTATTCGTGGTACATGTTTAGTTATCACATCATCAGTCTTATTTTCATCCACTAATATTCATGTGAGTTTTGTTTTATGACTAATCTTGAATCTTCATAAATCTCGACATTCCTTGCTGCTTGTTTTAATAAAATTTCTAAGCCGATTATTAATGTTTAATATTCAGCTTCGTTATTAGAGCACTTTTTATTCAACGTTAATAAGAATTAGACTAGTTTTTCTTTGGTATGATAGTGAATACTCTAAGACCTAAACCATTTTTATGATATGACTCTTCAAAATATAATTTTTTGGATTTTAGTCTGATAAAGTTAGTTGGTCTTTCATGGTGTTAAATAATGAAGTCGATGCTAACTTGACCTTAAACAGCCTTTGATGGGCAACTTTGTAAGAAAAATTTAGTTAATCCTAAAGCCCATTTCCTAAAGCCCATTTCCAAAATTATCTATGTAAATGGTTTTGACAACATGAATTTTAAATGTTAGTTTTTGTAATAACATGAACATTAATCGTCAATAAATAATAGCATAATTTTGAACAAGAGAAATATAAAAAAGACATAATTTCTCCATTACAGAATATTTTTGTTCAACTACATTTAAAATCCTAGAAAGATAATAAATAATCCTTTCTACACCTAAATCATTTTCTTGGGCTAAGAAACATCCCATTACATCATCTGATGCTAAACATATAATTTTAATGGCTTTTCAAGAATTGGTAAAGACATGAAAGGGCCAGTCCTTAAATATTTCTTTATGTCATTGAATGCCTTTTGATGACACTTTTTTGAACAAAACTCTTCATCTGATTTTAATTTCAACAACGGTGAAAATATTCTTGTTTGACCAGATAAATTGAAAAAAAACCTATGAAGAAAATTCACCTTGTCGAGAAAGTACCGCAACCCTATCTTGTTTGTTTAAGTAGTAGTCTCAATGATCACTTTTGTTTTGTTGTTGTCGACTTCAATTCCCTTTGATAAACTAGGAAGCCTATGAAATTTCCAACTAAAACTCCTGATGCACACTTTAATTATTCATCTTTAGTCCATCTCTTCACATTTGTTCAAAGGCTTGAATAAGGTTGTCAATATGCTCTTCATGAGATTCAACTTTCACTATCACATCATTAATGTATACTTTCATTATCTTATTGATCAAGTCATGAAATATTGTATTCATAACCTTTTAATAAGTTTCTTCAACATTCTTTAAGCCGAAAGGCATCACTACCCATTCAAATGTGCCAATTGCTACTAGACATCGGAACACTGTCTTTGAGTATCATATTTACCAATGTAGACTTGGTTGTATCTAGTATTTCTATCCATGAAGCTTACCACAATGTGACTTGAAGTTGAATCAATTAGCATATTGGTTATTGGCATTGGGTATTTATCCTTTAGTGTTGTGTCATTCAAATTTCTAAAAGTCAAATTATGCTCTTAGTTTATCATTCTTTTCATGACCAAAACCATGTTTGAAATCCATTCGTCATATCTAATAGTCCGGATAATATTGGCCTTTAGTAGCCTTTCAATCTTTTCTTTAATTTTCAATATAAAATTTGGTACAAATCTTGACTCAATTCTAACATTTCATCATAACTGTAAGCAAATCAATCTTTGCAATCTTTTAGCATTTCGACTATTCTTTGCTTTATATTTTTAAGTAATAGTGAACTAAAATATGTCGATCTTTTATCTTCTTATGTCCCTAAATTTACTTCTTTGTCACAGGTCTTGAACTTCAATTTTCTTTATGTCTTCTTTCAAAGGAGATTTTAAGAAAGCTAATGGACTTATCATCATATACAATCTGGGAATTCTCAACTTCTTTCTGCTTAGCAATATAGGCCAATAGTTGAGTTAGATGGTATTCAAAATTACTCTTTGGTTTGTACAGTCGAACCCAAATCCATAACTTTTGGGATTATGAAGAATCTTGAAGAGTCTTGGATATAGACATTAACTTATTCTGGTCGAAACTGCCTTCGACTTGCAATGGTTTGACATTTGAATTATATACTTTAAATTTTGCATTACATTGTTGCAAGTAATATGCATTGTTATTAGCTAAAATATACTCAATTTTACCTTTATCACTCCATAGAATTAGCTTTTGGTGTAGTGTCAAGGGAATTGCTCCAACAACATGAATCCAATCTCAGCCTAGAAGTAAATTGTAATTTGCTCTAGAAGGCACCATGATGAGCAACATTTGGTGAGAGATTGATCCTACCTTTAGGTCAACCAATACTATACCTTCTAAAGTAGACATCTTCCCATTAAACTAGGTTATAGCAATATTGGTTGGCATTAAGTCCTTTTGCATTTTACAAATTTTAAAAAATGTCGACTATGGTATCAAATTTACAACTACCCCTTCATCTATCAACACTCAGTTGATAGTTTAACCAACAACATGTGCCTTAATATGTAGTAGTTAAAGATGACTTTTCATTTGTTTAGTTGATCATTCAAAGATATCTTCATCAAATTCGACTACCTTAGTAAAATCATCATCCTTGTGATAATCATTAGTATGATCTTGTCCATGAGAGGTTGAAAATGATGGAAGTAAAATACATATCATATCAATCTCTATTTTCTAACCTTTTGTTTTGAGATGCTTGCACAAGCCCATTTTTTTTCCTCCTTTGTTCCACTTAACTCTTTAAGGCCAAATGGATTTAGTTAGAAATAGTGGCCAAAATTTTGCCTTCATCTATAAGCCAATTGTCTTTGCATTCGATGTTTTTGGATCTTTGTAGGAAGAGGTGGTGGTTAATAACTTGGATGAAACCATTTGTTCTACCTTTTCTAGAATTCAAGCTTTTAAACTTGCTTCTATTTTTCTAAGGATTCATTCTTTACCCCTTGATTCACAGGTGCATTATTATGGGGCGCCCTTATTCTAACATGAAAGCCTCCTTCATGCTTGTTCAAATTCATTTGATAGTCAAAATCAATGCATTTAAACACTGACTTTTCTTTTCTATTGTTGATTTGATTCTTTCATTGTTTCTTTCTTTTTATCATATTTCTTTTATTTTTTTGGGTCAATTCTTTCTTTTTTTTCTTTTTTTCTTTTTATAAAGGAGTACTTTCACCTCATCATAATATTTTTCATGGCTAGGGAAAATTTTTACAATACCTTTATTAACCTCAATCCTCTTTATAAAGGATGCAATTGACTTAGCTTTTTCAGGATAAGCTTTAGGAATAAAAGGAGCATCTAGAGAATCATCATACTCATAAATACAGACAACATTGATTTCAACCATATTGACATCATTGAACTAAGTTGGTTCAATATAGTTCATGCTTGTTGGAAAGGGATCTTTGTCAACTAGCATTTCCTTTTCCTTGTCAAAAAATCAAAGGCACCCTTATTACTTTCTGAATTATCTCCCAAAAATGAATACAGTTGTTAGTTATATGGCTAAACATATTATGGTATTTGTAATATTTTCAATCTTTGATATCATCTTTTGTCAAAATTCTCTTGCCATTAGATAACTTAATTTGATTATCTTTTAACAAGAAGTCAAAAATTTGATCAGCTTTATTTATATCAAAAGAATATATCCTTTTATTTATATTGTCCATCCTATCTTTCATTCAAGCATTTTTCAGAAGTGGATAAACATAGGGTGGGCGTAGTTTTTATTTGGCCACATGTATCTCATTCTCATTTCAAGTTCTTCCACTTCAATGTAGGCAACTTTTTCTTTGCTTATAAAAAATATTTTCATTTTCCTCTCGTTCTCATGTTGGTGTTGTTTAATTTGCCTTGCTTTTTCAAACAATTTTGATATATCAACAATATGCTGATTATCCAACCTTTTCCTTATGGAAAAGTCAAAACTAGTTATAGTAGTTTTCACAATCTTAGATTTGGTTGTCTAAGTGAAGTAGTGGCTTTTGCATGTCAAAATTTGAATAAATAATTGTCAAAAGTTTCCATGAGGTTTTTTTTCTTTATATTCAAAAGTTTAGCTAATCGAATTCACATTTCATCCCTATAGAACTAATCATGAAGCATTCTTTCAACTGTGCCCATTAATACACAAAATTAGGGTATAACCCTAAATACCAAGAAAATGCAATTCTAGTTAAAAATAATGGGAAGTATATCATTTTTAAATACTCATTGCTTGCAAGTTCTCAAAATTTAGTTGTAAATCGAGCACTAGCTTGATTGTTGTTTGGTTGTCTCCATTTCAAAAAGTGGTAAATTTTGGCACCTTGAAACATTAGGGGTTTCTATTTGATTTATCCAATTCAGGAAAGCATCCATATAATTTTGATATGTACTTTGTCTCCTTAGTTGGTTCAATAATTGTTTGACCAAGAATTGTAAGTTTTATTCTGGACTTTGATAATTTTGATTTAAAGGGACTTGAATATTTTCATTGTTTTAGTTTCTTGCATTCTGGATTTTGTTTATTTCATCTCTTCCTTGTCAAAGGATTCTAACTTGACTATACTGAGGTCAATCATTTCAAGCTCTTCATTTTTTATGTTTTCAAATTCAATTTCTTCATCATTGTTATTGTTTTCCTCATGATTACTAAATTAGGACTTCATTCTTTCTAGTGTTTGATTCAATCTTTCTTGGCTCATTACATTAATTTTCTAACATTGGATGCAAAATAGTCACAATTTGTTATGACAACATGTGAAACAAGTCATGATTATTCTCATCCACCTAAGGTCAAAAGGCAACCACATTTTTTGGAGTCAGTTTATCCATTTACAGATATAATGGAGGCATTTAATTAAAAGGCATATCAAATGACATTGGCCCCCAGAAACTTGTCTACTATTATTCTTTCTTTAGACATTCCTATCAGTCAAACTATTATTATTGTTCCTCTTTTTATTCAATGTATCTTACTTGTTCCTCTTATTTTGATTTTGGTTCTTGTTGTTTCTTTGTGCATGATTTGGCAAATTATTACTATTTTGATTATTTTGAGTATTAATGACCAAGTTTTTAGAAGATAATACATTCTTATTTTCCTGAGACCTCTCTTTATTTTAAGGGCCATTTCGAGAATTAGTAGTAGACATACTTTCACTGAAGTTCAAGATAGTATCACTCCATAAGATAAAAATCAAGACTAAGTGTGATAATTTGTTGAAGCCAAATTTCACAAATTTGAAAGCTTTGATTCCAAAGAATGGATCTTCACAAAAAATGAGCGATATTTTGATTTCACTAGTCTTTAAATTGAAGCAACTCAAACAAGAGGATCAAGACTAGAATAGAACTTAAATTCACTTCAATCAAATGTAAGTTACAGAGGTGCACAATGCACATTGATTCAACTGAGGATATGTTTGAATCTAAATCCTAAATGATCACCAGAGTGCTGAGTGGTAGCGGATTGCTACAAAGAATAAAGAGTGTGTTTTGTTAATTTAAGTCTTGAAAATGTTAGAGTGACGCCCCTTTCTAACCCCTACGATCCTATTTATAATGCTTCAAACAATTACTAAAAAAAATTCTTCACATAACTACCACCCTAGATTGTGGATTTGAATTTGAAACACTAAATATAACTACTCAGGATTAAATAAAATGTTAAAGAAGTAAATTACTCTGAGAGATCTGACTAATAACCACTTATTACCTCTTATGATGTGCTTGTGGTCCTGATCACTTTGCATTCTTTTAAATTGCCAACTTTGAACAAGAAAATCTCAATAGTCAACTAAAGCCTTTCCAACATTACTTTAACTTTCTAGCTCTTGGTCAAAGTTTTTGAATTTTGTGGTAACAGTTTCTTATTGTTAGTTGTCTTTTTGTTTAAGTTAGATTTTTATATTAGAGTAGGATTGTGAGTTGTTGCTAATCAAATATTTGGGCTATATATACTTGCATTGGTTAAAGGTTTAAGATATGAGAGAGATTTAATATGAATGCTTATGAGGATTATGTGGGAATCCTTTTAGGGGTTTAGAAAAGATGTAGGGATAGTGGTTAAGAAGTTATGGGGCTATGGTTAAGAGTATTCATATATATTATCTTGACATCTTTTTATTATAGTGAATCACTTCTTTTCTATGGTTTTGCCCTAGAGTTTAAGATTTTCCATGTTAAATTATTGGTTTTATTGTGCTACTCTAATTATTTTAATCATTTGATAATGTTAGTTTGCTTGGAGTATGGATATTTTCCCAAGCATATAGTGGTTATGGTCCACTCTATAATGATAGTTTTCACAATTTTGCTCTGAAATGGTTGCATTTTCTTATATATGTTCACAATTTTGCTCATTGCAAAATAACCATAACTACGATTCATTATTATAAAATGTAGAAATGACATCATTAAATAGACATCAAATGAAAGGTAAAGCGACATATATAAAGATGTGGTGATATTTTTTTAAATATGAGGAAAATTATAACCTCGATTTCTATTAAACAACTAACATCTAAACTCAATATCACGATTGATGTTAGTTTGAGTTAAGGAACTAACATGCTTTTGGAATTTTTTAGTTTGTACCATTTTGGTTTAAACCATCTTTAATATCTATGGTTCCTCAATTGCCAAATTTTTTTATTAATCTATCAATTATATTTTTATTTGATGATACTTCAAAGAACTTTATTATAATATAATTCATGACTTATTTGATTATAGTAAAATATTTTTTTATTAATTTATTAATTGAGTTCTTAATCAAATTGTTTATGCACAATTAATCTATTGATATGACAATATTACAATCAATTTTCCCAAACTACAAAATTGTAAAATTCTCTAATAATTATTAATTTCTTCCATTTTACCAAGATGACAAAATTGTTAAAATAATTCTAAATAAATTTGATGTGTTTATATTAGAGCTTATGAAGAAATGTAGATTAGATGTCAGTTTTTATTAAGAAATGACATAGATGGATAAAAATAATTCAAAAAAATGTAGGTATATGAAAGTGGATAAATTAGACATCGATTTTTATTAGGAATCAATATAAATATATGATATTACACATCGGTTCCAACATATTAATTACCATTTAAAATCTTCGCATATTATAAAAGATCAATAGATCTCCTTGACTCTCATTCTGCTCAACTTGCTTGGAATGTTTATTTATTTTTCCTTTTTTCTTTTTCTTTTGTTGCTCAGTCTCATTATGCTCTATCTTGCCCTAAAGTTTTATATTTATTTTTTTTCCTTTTTTGTTCTCTTTTTGTTGCTTAGTTTATGTATAGGAAATGATTAATTTCTTTTTCTTTTTCCCTTTAAACAAGACATATGAATCTTTTAAACAAGAGGACGATGGGTGCACTTTACATGTGTGTGTGTTTTCTTTTAGACTGCCTTTAATGTGTATGTTGTTTTTTAGACAACCTTTGATGTGGAAGCACTCATTGTAGGTATCAACAATAATGTTACTTATATTGCTACTTTATGTAAAAGGAATTGTTAGCAATATTATTCCTTCTATCTGGTCTCAATACTTTTTTTGATGTGCTTATAAGGTTTGCTCAGTTGTTGTTTTAGGTTTCATTTTTTGTTCCATTGATACACATATTGGTAACTTGTTAGAATCGTTGTGTTGTAATGTATTTGAAATTTTTGTTGATCCAAATGTATGAGATTTTGGTTAGATGGTTGCTCTAGCAACATGTTTCATTAAAAATGTAGCTTACAACTAGTTTCTATATATATATATATATATATATTTAAAATTAATAGAAATTCTTAGCCTAGGTTACTCTAGCTATATATTTACTTTGGTTTTAATGTTGAAAAATAATTTTATCTAATAATATATTTCAATATTTTGATTTGATTTTGCAAGTTTAAATGAAGCGATTTAAAAGATCTGAAATTAGATTTAGGAATTACTTTATTTTTATAGAATCTTTTGTAAATGAATTTAAATGAGATTTGATTCAAATATTTTTTTAACTAATAATGAGGTAGATACAAACCACTTAAAGAAAACAAAGTTTTTAAATGATTTTTTCATAAGTACAGATTTTATAAAACTATTTTACACCTTGTGAATCGATTTAAGATTGATTCCTTAAAGAACTTGTGAAAATCATACTAGAATTTTAAAGAATATGATTGCCAAGTGTCCTGGATGAGGCATATTAGGTCTCTTTATCTAAAAGCCACCATAGAAGGAAGGAAAATAATAAGGACTTTGGTTGATAAGGGATTAACAGTTAGTATAATTTTGATGTCCTTACTTTAAGCCATTAACTTTCCTAAGAAATGAATTATATAGGTCCTAACCATTTTGAATACTTTTAAAGATTCATCTATCAAAATGATTGACATGTGCATGTTAACTTGGGGTTGGCCTAATCAAAACATCCAATAAGTTTTATATGATTAAAGGGAGCTTAAGTTATCATATCCTTCTAGGAAGATCTTGGCTTCATGCACACAATTGGATACCTCCACTTTGCACCAATGTGCCATAGCAAACTTCATGGGAAAAGATATTGAGCATTTTGCTTTATGGGCTCCCTTTGATGAAGATGAGGCCTTCTTCACAAAAGCCATATTATTTGATGAATTATTAAAGGCTAAGAACCAACTCCATAAAGAAGCCACAAAGAGTAATAATTAACATGATAGAGCAAAAAGGTAACTATCTAGTTAAAGAAGCATTTCCAAAGGAGAATTCCCTTGCCTTGGCCAAAGGAGCAGAGCAATCAACAATTGAAGTCCACTAAATGAAACCCTAGAAGAAAACATGGAGGAAGTCATGTAGCCCAAGAAACTTAAAACAAAAGAGCTTGTTAATTCAGCTCATGTTGCCATTTGGTCTAAAGACCCTAAGAGAAAAACTGTCTATCATTTCTAACAAGAAAAATGTCCTAGGGGAGAAGAACCACAAAGTACCTACCCTTCATACCTTGAAACCCTGTTACTCCTAAAGATGGAGAAGAATCGTGGATCATTGACCTTTCGTGTCACTTTAATCTTCTTGAAGACAGAAAAGTATTACCAGTTGTCTCCCCTCTATGTTCCTTAGACCTTGTTCCTCTTAAAGATGAGTCACCATTAATGGAATAAAAGCTTAAAGAAGCATCCCTAAACAATGTAAGATCACCCTAAGCCATTAGACAAGACATTAGAGGTTGTTAACCTGGGGGAAAGAGCAAAGAGAACTATGATAATCAGTGAAGAATTAAATCCAAAAGAATGAGAATAAATAATCTTGTTATTAAAAGAATTTAAAAATATCTTCACTTGGGAATATCATGAAATGCCAGGACTAAGCCTAGGACTGGTTTCTCATCACCTGACAGTTAAACCTACTGAAAATCCTAGAAGCAACACTTAAGATAATTCCAACCAAAAATTGAGATATAGATAAAGGTAAAGGTTGGGAAACTCTTAAAAGTAGGATTTATAAAGCCCATCAGGCATCCCACGTGACTCACAAACATTGTTCTAGTGAAAAAAAAGGGCAAATCTGTGTAGGTATCTCAACAAAACCTGCCCAAAAAATTATTTTGAGATATGACTGCAAATAAAGTTTTTCTCATTTGCAACTTCAAAGATTAAGTTTGGATGGTTTTTTTCATTATAATGGTCATATTGAAGACTGTTTAAAATTTCTGGTCTATCCCAAGGTTCTATAACACTAATATTTGTGACTTTTAGGTTCACCCAACCTAGATCTTGATCCTAACTAGGGTTTCAGTTAAGTACAAGGTCGAATGGAATATATTTGCATGAACTAGCCTTGACAACTGTGAAAAATTTTACCCAAAATTTAAGAGAGGTTTTTCAAATTTCTTCAAGTGAAAAAAATAAAATAGATCATGAATGACAAAAACATAGATTGTAAGAATTGATGAAAAGAAAAAAAAAACTTGTACCTATAGGGAATGCTTGAAAGTTGATTTTCGAGCATTAGTAAGAATGTCTGGAGAGGAAGAAGGGAAATTTGAGTGCAAGAAAAGGTTTGATATCATGAGAATGCAAAATATGTTGATCAATGAAAAAGAATGCCTTTATAAGGTAAAAATGTTTTTAATAAAGGGACAAGATTAAAAGCCTTCAATAGGTCAGATCAATTCTTACTGAGATCATGGTATTAACTCCTCCAGTCATTTCACTAATAGGTGTTAGGCTCGATGTAATCATGGTTAGAGGTTTACATTCCAAGTACAGCTACTCAAAGGTTAATTAAGACCAAAATAAATATTTTTTTGAATTATGAATAATAAAATAAATGGATAAAAAATAGCCACTAAAATGTACATATTTTCTCAAATCAATTGGTTAAATAGTTGGAGATCATTAGTAATCAGAAAGCTATTGAAACATTAGAAGAATGCTCGGTCTAGCCTCACTTGAGACTAATTAGGGGATAATGATGAACATAACATTAATAGCCTAATTGCATAAAGACATGTGACAGCTTATATCTATTTTGTGGTCCCAATTTGCAATTTTCCAAGTAAGAACAGTTGATATGTTAGCATTACTAAAAGACCTTTTTGTCTGTTCTTATTATCTATATATAGCTAGGTATGGACTTAATTATTCATTATTGAACAGTTCACTCTCATTTTGAATATTCTCTGATTTAAGCATCGAAAGGAACTTAGCGTTCTCCACTATTCAAGCCTTGTTGCAAGTGACTTTCAGCCACCATGCTTAGTAGTCAAAATTAAGGTGTTCATTACAATTCATGAACTTGAGTTTCAAGTTAGTGACAAAGAGTTTTTAAGATACTGATGAAGGGGTAATAAGGTTAAAAAAAAAGGTCAATTAAACTTGTGCTATATTGGACCTTTTGCCATCACTAAGAGAGTTGGTGTTGTAACCTATCAATTAGATTTATCAAAAAGTCTAAAAGAGATACATTCAATGTTTTATGTTTCAAAGCTAAAGAAGTATGTAGCCAATACAGTTGACTTATGAGGAATGACATGTATCTATCCTAGATTGTCAAGTTAGAAAGTTACATTGGGAGGAAGTTCCTTCAATAAAAGTGTTGGGGGAGTGAAACAGTGAACAAAAGGCCACATAAGAATTAGAATTCATGATATAAGAGTAATATCTACAGTTATTTGGTGAGTAATACATGTATAAATTATGCTAGAATACTTTAAATAGACATTAACTTAATTTACTTAGAATTTGAGGATGAATTCTATTAAGAGGAAGAAAATGTAACACTATGAATTTTGTAAACGCCCAACAATGGAATTATAGTTGTCATGGACTAAAATGCACAAAATCAAATAATTGAATAATTAAGTGGGACAAGATATACTTTGCTCAATAGACTCGGAATGAGCCAGTGTGATACAGAGGAACTTAGAACATTTGAAGGATGTAAATTAGAACAATAGAACTCAATATATATGCCTATACATCAAAGGAGAAATTTATGGTTAAGAAAGTTCAAAACAAAATTTGAACTACTTTAAAACATTCAAAAGGATCAATATTTGGGCTCGATTGAACTTTTTTTGCTCAAGAAATAGATGCTTTTATAATTCTTTGAGCTAAAAGCCCTAATAAAAATGAAATATCAATTTAATAATGTTATTATTAGATAAATATTGATTTTTATTTAAATTTGTTGACGTCGGAATTTGGTTCGTATGAAGAGTCCTAAATTCCAGCCAATGGGGTGTGAATTTGCGGATCCAATGCTGCTTCCGAAGTGTGAGGAGACAGAGGGAGAGGAAGAAGAAGAAGGGTAAAACAATGTTTTTAACGTGGTTCAGCCAAATCCGGGCGGCACTAGACCCTATGCTCACGACGGAGTTTTTTATTGATTTTTGAGAAGAGACTTTTACAGGATTTTTACATACAAATTTTTGCCTTCCCCCTTTATTCTAATAATGCATTCCTATTTATAGAGGAAGGAAGGATTACATGCATTAATTACAAGCTACAATTGTGTTACATCAAGAAATAAATAGAAAAACAGTAAGATTTCTGTAGTTTGGCTATTGCAGGCTTCTGTCTGCTGGGAGGACCCCTCATGTCGATTGTGGGTTGGCATCTGGATGCGTTTGCTTTGTGATCCTGTATTGTCGAGCGGGTTGTTTGTCCTTGCGAGCTAGGTTCCTCATCTCGGGGATGCTGGGGTAAGTTACTGTAATGGGCTCGGTGTCACTGTAGAGGGATAGCAAGCTTGAGTAGGGTCATCGACTACTCAACGAGCTGGTCTTATGATAACCTCGTCGTGTCGTTTTCTGATGGTGAGCGAGGTGGGACTTATTGGGCGTTCTTAGCAAGCCGAATGACTTAGCCTCTGCCGATTTCAAGTTTGCCTTGTTACCTCAAGGCCGTTTTTTGCCTATAACAAAATTTAAAGTAGCATATAGGATAATTATTTGGTTTGAAAAGACTAAAATACCCTTGAAGAAAATGAGTATAATATGTTTCTAGATAAGCTTAAGGGGAAATGATCAAAATGTCCTACATACCATGTTGCCTCTACTTGGTCAACAAGTAAAAATGACTTGCTTAACAAATCATTAAGGTCAAACGGTCAAAGGGGAAATAAGGGGGAGAATTATCCCATGGTTTTTCATTTTCTTCTCATTTCCTCTCTCATTTTTTCACTTTCTCTCTCTAGAACTCCATTAAAGGAGCTTGAAGATATATTCTTCTTTCTTCAACTTCACCTAACTAGACACCTTCCATTACTAAAATTTTTAGGTATGTTGATCAACTTAATCTTCCCTTCTATCTTTTGGGTTTTGGAACCTTCTAGCACAAGGTAAGGCAATGCAAAATACTAGTACTCCCAAGTGCATTCAAAATATTCATACTGCTTACCTCTTAAACGAAAACATTACCTAATCTACAAAAATTTCTATAGCTCCCCACAAAACAAGAATAGGAAAAAAAAAAAAAAAAGATAGGAGAGGTAATCTTTTTAAAAATTATACTTTGATACCAACCTTATTATGAAACCTAATAAATGTAGATATCGCTTAATTTCCAGTATCCACAAGCCTTATTAAGTATCTACCTCTTATTCTATCAGCGGAATCTAAGCCTCACTACATTTATTAGGTTTCATCTAATTTATCTTAGGCTCTAGATTCTTCAATTTTTATAAATGTAGTTACATTAAATGAAAGAATGCAATTCACGTTTTAGTTATAAGCTTGAAAATGATCATTTTTCCTTATTTGAAAGCCTTTTGAACTTAAAAAATTTAATAATTCCATTTTTAAACATATTTGATGGTGTCTACTTGGGCATAACAAAAAAGTATGATTGTTATGGGCTTCGCAAGTTTCAAGAGTACAAAAGAGAAAATATTTTGGGCAAAACAAATGATAAGAAAAAATTTACACAATTATATGATACTAAAATAGGATTTTTGAAAATGTAGATGTATACACTTAACCACATATAGATGATTTGTTCGAACTAGTAGCTCAATATTTGGGTCCTAATATTGTACGATGGTGATGTAGTTTGCAATCAACCTAAGATTACACTGTCTTTATTCCTCAACGCAGAATTGACTTCCTTACGCATAAAATAACTTGGTGGATTATTTGACATTTTATAGGTATAGGCATTGCATATTTGTATAAATGCTGGACGAGGGGAACATGGAAGATAAAGACTATTCTGATTCTTTCCCAAGACCCAGGGACAGTAATATTGTTTATCAAGTATACCACACAGGTCACATTACAACACTTTCTTCCCCTAAAATTTAATCTAATTACACTTACATCCTTTTATTTAACATATATATACATACCTCCCTCTTTTTTTTTTTTTTTTTTGCTTTTTTTTTTCTGAAGCATAAAAGATAACTGCAGATTTAAAACAAATGAATAAGAAGAGTTCAGGTATATTTACGAAAATATAAAGATGAGTATAATTAAATAAACTAAGAGTATGAGAGCACAATTTGCCCTATCACATATATAGGCTTTTGCACTATATTTATTTTCCTTTTGTTATAATGAGTATCATTGCTAATATATAGTGACAGAAGTTCGGGGCGAATGTAATATTTGAGGGAATACGGAGACAGAATTTTAGACATACATTTTTAACAAGGGAAATAGTCAGGTGGTATCAGTCTTAGGTTGATGTTGATGAACATTTCTTCACATAAGCCAAGCAGTTGTCGAGAGGTCTCGTATGCGGTAAATATCTCACCGTGCAGTGAGGATTAATTTGCTCAAGCCTGTAGCAGCAAAGAAAAAGAATAACTGTTAGTAGAATGCCATTTCAACATAGCTTACTTATGCTAAAATAAAGACTCTTCAGTTAACAAAGCCTCCCACTAGGAGGTGAAGCTCAAGGAAAATTTTTGGAGGGGCTGAAATATAATTTCTCTTTTCTGCATCATTGCTTGTTCCTCGCACAACAGTCCAATTGTAGCAATTCCTTGGTATACCATATAAAAGAAAAGGAGCATATGTAAAATTGGCTGAAAGAATAAGGCAGGTTTATATACTCACCGGTAATTCAGAAGGAAATGATGCAGAAAAACTGTGATTTCCAGCTTGGCAAGCTCATTTCCGGGACATAATCTACTTCCTCCTCCAAAGGGAAGGAATTCTCCAGCCTTGTGTATATAATTCTATGAAAAACGTCAAATAAGTTGCCAAATCGTAAGTACCTAACAAAAAGAGCAAACTGTTTGGGCATATCTTGTGTCAAAGGAAAAAGTAATGTTGTGCAACTTACATCCCATCTAGAAGGATTAAATTCCATTGGATTTGGATATATTTCAGGATCATGGTGAACAGTTCTGAACCAGACAAGAACTTTCCAACCCTTCGGAATGGTGTAACCTGTACCGTATTATTCCAAATGTAATATGTAATAAGAATAAAAATAACATTATTATACTTTATACATGTATTTCATGCCACATGATTTCATGCTCAATGATGGTCATAGAATTTGACTTGTAACAAAGAGTTGCAAGACATTTAGGTAGTAAAAGAATAACTATAAATTTGTTGACTACACAAATTATGTGACAAAAAACCCATGTTGCCAAAACTGGAAAGTCTGAAAACAGGCTTCTGTTTTCTTGATGTACACAATTTTAAGGCCTTGTTTCAGAAAGGTGAAAAGTAAGTAATGAAAGTGATGCCCGCCCAACTCTTTGTCAAACACTTGTTATTCACCAACTGCTAAGGACAAAATGGTCCATATCTTCTCAATCATCTCCTGTTTTAATCTCTATCAGGTATGGCTAAAGTCATAATAGATATGCATTGAAGTCTTCGTGCATTTCATGATAATCATTGAGCAGAGCATTCTAACATTGACAGAAGAAAGAAATCAGAAAAACATGGCCTCACCATTGATATTGACATCTGATTTTGCCTCCCGAAAGACTGTCAGTGAGAATGTAACCAAACGCATCGTCTCATCAATCACCTGTGAAATTTAGAAAAAGAAAAAAACTTATCATTGCAGGATGAAATAGTATTTGTTTAAGTGAATTTGATAACAACAGGTAAGATCCAATACCTTAGAAAGATAATCCATCTGTCGAATTTCCTTTAGTGTTAACCCCTCCTGTGTTGGTGGCCTTTTCTTCATTATCTCTTCCTGTTCTGCCTGCTCGATTATCGGACAGTATTGGATAGTAGAAGTTAATTAATGGGTAACAACAGAACTATTCAACAGAAGCAACAAATTTACATTTGTTTATTGTCCTTTAGCAAATGTGAACTTAAATAGATCATTAGAAGTAGCGTAATACCTTAGCCTTTTGAAAATATTCTGGGTGTTTTTGTAGCAGAACAGTTGCCCACATGGTAATATGTCCTGAAGATTCATGACCAGCGTTCAAATACATCACCAAAATGTCAATGATTTCCTCGTCACTCAGTTTTCTTCCATTTTCATCTTCAGCATCCATCAGGGCATCCATCATGTCTTTGGTTTCTATGGGCAAATTTTTTTTCCTTAGATTTCTTCGCTCATTCACAATAGATTGAAATGTAGCCAACAAATTTTTCCGTGCCTAAAAGTTAGAAACTGACATCATTACAGCTGCTTATTTCACTAGGAGAGTTAAGTTCATAGGAACTACTCTGTTCCTCACACCATCCATGTCAATGTGATTGATACTATTCATATTACTATACTTGAGTATCGTTGATTATGACAAGAAAATGAGTCAATAGATCACCTTGTTGATTATTTGCATCTTGAATGACTTAGTTAAAGTAATTTACCTCAAACATATACTTATTATTTTCAGAGTTTAAAAACTTTTAGAATCAGTAACTGAGCTTAGAAGTTGTGGTCGGATTCTGATCCAACATGATTAAAAAATACTGCAATTTCAGAAGATTAACAAAACCAAACAGATATAATGGTGCTTGAGGATTATTATGAACAAACACCATAGCTAAACTGTCTGTGGGGGAATAAGGTCAGTATATGTCGTTTCATCATGAAGGATAAAAGATGAAACTGAGTATATGATAATCATCATAATCTACAATTTTATTTATAAAGTACATCGCCTCTGAGTCACAAAATAGATAGATAACAAGAAAGTGAAATTATCCCACCTTTCCACATTTTATATTTTATCTACTCCAGCTACTTACTACTAGCATTTTCACACACAAAGTCATGTAATTATATTAGGAAAAAAAAAATCTTGTAAGTACTCCTTCTCTAAATTTCCGAGCACAAACACAAAAATAAAAGAAAAAAAGGATGCTATATATTGAAGCAGACTGTTAAAACAATTTTACAGGGAAAATAAAAAAAAAAGTTTGCATTCTCCAGAAAACACACAGTCCATTTTAAAATTGTTTTCACTCTGCACCCCATTCATTTCACTTAAATAGAAGTACTGAATATCTAAATAAAAAAGAAGTCTGTAAATTTCTTCCTTCTATTCACTTTATTTTTCAAATAAATGAAAGTGAGAGGTTGATATTTTACTGAAAACTTACCTTGAGTGCCTTATGGTATGCGAATCCAGGAATATTAATTGCCATGGCTCTGACTCCATAATTAAGTGTTGTGTATTCTCTTTCCAAAACCTCCATAACTGATTCACCCTCTGAGCTCAGGAAAATATGCATAATGATCTTAAAAGTAAACCTCCGAAGCTCAGTTAAAAACTCAATTTGTCCCATGCTGGCCCATTTTTCCAAGGATGTTTTCACATTTTCTTCAATATATGTCAAATACAAAGACAGTGCTTCCATACCATTGATTGATGCAGATGTCAAACGTCTAAGACGCTTATGATCTTCATATGAAATTGCAATGAATGATTTCTTTCCAATGAGCTCCACAGTGGAACGAGGCCAACCAAGTGTAAATTTGTCATCATCTGTCAAAACTCTTTTGCATGTTTCAGGCGTTGTCACAATTACACTTGGGTTCCCAAACATCAGGGCCTTGTAAATTCCAGTTCGTCCAAATCTGTATAGTTGATTGAAGAATTGTACAAAGTCATTACCTTAAGCGTAATCGGGAAGAATTTTCATAATTTATAAACCGAGTTTTCAATTAAAAATTTTCAGTTTTTATGGCTTCATGCTCCCTTTTAAGAAGAAAAATGAGAAGAACATAAGTTACTGACATGATATGGTGGTAAGATTGGTGTGCATACGTTTTGTGCAAAGCTAACTCAATTACAAGCAAGTATAGAGGGAAGAGTGGAATGATGAGTTCAAGCAGAACTTTTTTATTATGCTAATGGCAGAATCTGTTACAGACCTCTGGTTCAGGACATAAATCTAATGACAGGAAACACTCAAGTCAAGTTTGGTGTCTGTTTTTAATTAGGAAAAGAAAATGGTAAAACAAAAATAAATAAAGGAATATGTTCCTAGGCCCAATAATTGCTTTTGAGGATTGCCATTTTTTTACTTCAAGAAAGAAGGATCATTTTTTTTTTTACATTAATTGAATCCATTAATTCCTGCTTTTAAGAAGCTTCTTTTTCATTGAACTAAATTTTAAGCAGGCTTTGGAAAAGAGAAGTGCCAATTACACAACCACTCCTCTCACAATTGGCTCACAACTAGGGAAGGAATGAGCTCCCACCCAATGCCATGAGACCCACATCCCGTCTCTAGTTGTAAGCCAGCTGTGGGAGTAGTGGATGTATATTCAGCAATTTTCTTTCACAAAACCATAAGACTAGAAAGCTGAAAAAACTTAGTGTAGCGTTTTTCTAATTTATTTTCCTAGTTGCTAATATGCTGCATTCTTGTCAATTTCCCAGCAATCCCTCCATGGAGAAGAATGAATAAAAGCCAAAGGTAAAACTTGTAAGCAACAAGTCCTATTTGCTTTAGAATAATGTCACATATACTTTTTGTTCATGAATTTATTAATATCATCTCAGAAGAGTGAAATCATCTACCGCTTTGTCATGCCATATTTTAAAATCCATAGCAGAATATCTTAAAGTAAGCCCACAATTCCCCCCCTATCAATTAAAGAGAAACAATATATACAAGAAAAGGAACGACACAATAGTCTCCTCCATTCATCAGCAATTTCAACAAGAAATAAAGAAAAGCAATCCATAAACAAGAGGGGACCTGAACACTGCCAATAATAAATCAACAGTGTTGAATAGTATATTCATCCTCTAAATAAACCATCCACTACTTCTGTGGCCTCATAGTGCATCCACCACCTTCTACACTATAATGTTTTGTCCACAAATCCAAATGACAAATATTCAGATTTCAGTACTGGTTCTTTCACTCAAAACAAATATTCCTTTTAAAATATGATTATTGAAGAAGAGATAATATCTACTGCCTAATATACCATATCCTAGTTAAAAAATTGTTGAGATTTGAGAATTAAGAGTATACTAGAAATATTTTCATTGGGAACATCCCCACCCTCTGAAGTTTTTCATTTCCCACACAAATTAAAATATTAAAAAAAAGGTTTTGCCTACTCTGTTTATCACCCACAAGTTAAAGTAGTTCTGAGACACCGGTTCCCCCACATGCTGATGTACATATCCCAAGATGAAAACCATCAGAAAGATTGTTGGATTTTACGACTAAACAAAACCGTTTTCTAGTCCTACTCTATGCAGTGTGTGTGTGTTTACATCTAAGAAGTAAAAGACATACAAGGAAACGGGGGAAGTTGGTGTATTCTGTTGTCGATCAAGTTCAAGGCAATGCGCCACATGGTAGAAAACAGAGCCAGATGCAGTTACATGATAGGGGGAATGACAAAATATGGCCAGCTTTACCCTTGAATCAATCCTTTGGTTGCATGCTTCTTTGACGTTCTAAGACTAGCTAGGATACATACTACATACTATAGAAGACACAAGTCACCACTCTTAAAAATTATTGTAATTTCAATCATTACTAGAAAGGTACTGTGTTTGAGCATGCATATGTGCAACATTTCTGATAACTATGCTTTTGGTGTAAATATTTGTGAGAATTATGCTAGATGCACCAGTCTTGTCCTTACAGATATGAGAGAAGCGTGAGACACTTGTCACATGTGTGAGGGCAAGGCATGTGCAAAAAGCATTTCTTCTGTGAGAAGGTGGACTACCCTGTTCCTGGACCCCTTTCATGACCCGACACATATCATGTTTGAGATATCTAAGAATTTCATTGAAATTAGTATTATGACAAAGAGAACCTGAAGTTATCCTTTATTTTGATAATTTGGCATCTCTTCAAAAGAAGATTCAGTGCTTGGATGGTGGAAACCAGCTAAGCTGGATACCTAGCTAGCTAGCTAGCCAGTTGGCCGGTTGAAGATTATTAACTAGAGAGAGAGAGAAGCATGATGATCACCTCGAGATATAGGAGGACATGAAGGAATCAGGATCATTAGACTTGAAGGCTCTGAGGAAGGACCACATATTGCCTATGAAGGGCCACCCCAAATCTCCTGGGGGTAGAAAGTACTGCTTTTCACCTAATGGGGATTCATAGAGCCACCAATTAACCTTCTTGAGAAGCCAGTTTAAGGCCAAAAGAGCACCAAAGATGGCCACAAGGACCACCCAAGAGGAACTCATCGCCATAGCCAAAAGTCTCATCAGTTCAAAGGCCACTACCACACACTACCACCAAAATCACTCACTCAGACACACACAAACAGATTCTCTTTCCCTCCCTCTTGTGTATATGGGAGAGAAGAAGCTGAAGTCTAGGACAAAGTCCTGAGTCTCTTTCTGTGTGCTTTGTCTATTTATAAGCAACTTCTGGTCCCATACAAATATTAAATAGACAAAGAAAGAGTTAATAACTGGTTTTTATTATAATGAAGAATTGAAGAGGAATAGAAAAATCAATATTTTGGGCAGTTTAAAAGCAGTTATGTTTTTCTGTATTATATATAATTTTACATCCTCTCACAAAATTATTTAGGTCTTATTATATATCCCACATCCTCTATTAAAATAGACGTATCACATTCAAAATAGATATACACAAAGCTTTATTAAGTTAAAGGTAACAATAAATCCACTCTTACATCCAAAACATCCATTTTGAATGTGGAAATATCACATCCACACCCCTGTGATAGAGGATGTGGAATAATGTGAGTGAAAAATAAGACGGGAATAGCAAGATAAAAGTAAGAGAGAAAGGGAGAAGTGGCCGGCTTGTTTTTTATCAAATATTTCCCTTTGTCGTATCTTAAATGTCTTTGATTCTCTCCTTTCCTAAAGTTAAATCTTCCTTTTATTACCAAAGAAAAGAAAAATGGAACATGCCGTATATATAATGCATATCTGACCCCTAACTCCATATTCTTACAGTCACAATACACTCCACTTATTTTGCTTTCGAAACATGCTTAAGAGTAAAGACAGAGCACGCACTTAGACGGATATATTCTGTTCCAAAGATATTACATTTTTTCTCTCCTTTTTGAGCTACTTATTTTTATCAGTTGAATATCACTTTCATGTCTTTTTTTCCTTTGCCATGATCTTCCATCATTCAACAATAAAATCATAGAAGCTGGGAAAGTCATGGAAATTTTGCACCATCATGGAGGGGTCCACTGCATTCTCTGTTGATCAACATTAGGAGATTATAACTTGAATGGATTAACACACTAACATCAATGTCAACAGTGACAAGAAAAATTGTTTGTACAGAGCAATGACGTAAGAAAATTTGTAGGAATATATTGAAATCACAAAGACCCAGAACCAAAATAACCTCAAGTTTGAGTAACCTACAAATATGGAATTTTCTTTCAGAGAATATTACAACAGCCCTTTGAAATTCGCCATAGATTTGGGGTGGTTCATCCATTCCATGCTTGAACAGCAACAAGAAAAGTCAGATCCGTACGGTTAAATTATAGCGGCAGCTAGAAAATCCAAGTTTAGAAAACAAAATGCAGATAATAAGCGAGGCATCGGTTATGAAGGAAAACTTCAAAAACCCAGATGAAGGACGGCAGAGGCACAGACTATGAGGATTACACTTGAAGAACCAAGAGTTGCCGACAGAAAAGCAGAGAAGGTTAGACCAACTATGGTTCGACTTTTCGGCGCCACTGCAAAGGGTTATCCCGATGGCCCACATTCGGGTGGTGGGGTTTTGCTCAACAAATTAATTTATAAAAGTTTAATGTATAATTTTTATATATAAACTCTTATAAATTGTACTTGTAAATAAATTTTACATACAATAAATATATAAAAGTTATAATGTCATCCTTTAAAGTTCTAATAAAAAAATTCTCAAAATTTTTTGGATTTCTGTGAAAAATTACAATTTTTAATAAAAAATTATATAAAAAATTATAATTTTTAATAAAAAAATATACAAATTTTTTTAGGGTGTATTGAAGCATAACCATCATTTTTCTCATAAGGTTAGTTTCATTCTCGAACATAAATTATAAATCAATTTATATTATCATTCATCTATATATTATCACAACATTTAAAAATTATTAAAATTCTTTCATTGCTGATAAAATTTCTTACTTAATCTTTTTTTTTTTAATTTCATAACATCTTCTCACTTAGTGTGTGTGTTTGACATAAAAAAGGTTAACTTTTAATTTCTAAAGTTGGTCAAATTATTTTCAATTAATTTTCAGTCTATATTCTTATTGATTAGAAACCTCTTCTACTTTCTACTTTCTAGCTGCCTGATCTCTTATCTATCTCCTTTAATTTGTCTCTTCTTTCAATGCTTATTAATTGTTTTTTCAAAACCAAGGTAAAAAAAAAACCTCAAATATTATTGTATATTTAGCATCTATATTTTAATTTAATATAAATAAATAAAAATAAGCTAGTGAATATATATATGATGTCATAGAATATAATTTATTAAATTTTAGGTAATTTTATTCTTATTTTAAATATTTTACTTGTGTTAATATACTTTAATCTCAAAATAAATATGAATTAATTTACTTTATATATTTATTAATATTAAAATATTTTTTTATATTATTTACATTTATAAGCTAATTTAATAACTTATTTTATCAAACATTTCTAATACAGTAAGCTAACTTATTAGCTTTTAACTAATAGTTAATAGTTAGTAAAATAACTAACAATTAGCTTATTAGCTATTTACTAATTTATTAGCTAGTTACACTAAATAAACTCTTAAACTCTTCACATAATCTATTTTTATTTGGTTAAAATTTTTTGTATTTTTCTCCCATATTAGTGGCAAGTTAAATTAAAATTTAAATTATATTTGATCATAATTTATATAATAAAATTTAATTCAAAAACTAATTTTTAACTAAAATTTAGATAAGCTAATTATGATGTAAAGGACAAATTACACGAAACACTAATTAACTACTCACAATAAGCACATAATTCCTTGGATAATAGAAAATGTGTTGATGACCTACCTAAATTTTATAAATTGTGCATCTTACTTTTGATGTTAACTTTTTGCTTACTAAATTTAACAAAACTATCGTATGCTTATTATATGACTAATTAATACTAAAATATAGCAGTTAATCATTAGAGAAATTAGTTTATGAAAAAATTGGTGTTGGTAGATATCTTTAACTTCTAGAGTTAAAATTTCAACAACAATAAAATGATGAATTTTGAAGATAAAAAGTGTTGGATTACAGTTTCAAAATTTAAAAATTGTGGATTTGAATTATAGAAATGCAATTTGTAGTATAAATTAATCATGGCATAGAAAAATAACTTATTACATTAAGTTTAATGGGAAGAAAAGATTAAATGCACAACTTATGCAGTTTAGGGAGGCTATTTGCACATTTTTATAATTTCAAAGGTTATGCACACATTTCAAATAACTAAATGGTGTTTTATCTAATTTACTCAAATACAAAACTAGATCGCATTTATCTAATTTCATGAAATCAGTTCATATTTATTTAACTCTAAACCACCTATTCAAATAAAAAACACCCCTTAGTCTTTCGAATTAACATTATTTAAATATTTTTATTTTAATTTTAGTTAAATTTACTAGTTTGATTATCTCTTGATACTCTTAATTATTTTTAAGCATTCCTCATTGTTTTTTCTCTAATCTATCTTATTCTTCCTCTTATTCATTCATTTTAGATGAATTGATTATATTGAGCTTCTTTATCATTTGTGTTAAGCATAATATAAATTTAAAAATTTTGATATAATCTTCACAAAAGATTACAAAATAAAAGTTAATCACTAATTTAGAATTAAGAAACTTATCAAAATTATTTATATAAGATAAATAATCAATTAAAATAGTACGTATTTGATTATATATTTATTATTTGTTTTTTTTCAAAATTTAATATGCAAGTTCATTGTTATAATTACTTATAGTCCAATTGTTGGATTGATTGATATCACATTCCATAAAAAATTATACAATGGTGTAAGTCTAAGTGTAAGTTAACATGGTATCAATTGATCCTAACCTTACATATACATATACAAACATGTGTACATATATATTGTATCAAGCGAAAGCATCCTCTTATATGAGAGTGTGGCAAGTGAATAATGAAAAATATTGATGGCCAAGATCAAAATATAAAATGACGTAATTATCTTAAGTAATCACATGAGTTTAAGTTATCTTTTAATTCTAATCACTAATACAAGATTTAACCATCACAATTCACCCCTCTTGATATAAAACTAGTGCTCTTAGCATGCTCTTTTATTTAGGATAAATTGCATAAAATTCCTTTCAATTATATTTAATGTGTGATCAATCCCTTGTGATATCAAAATGTGCTGATGCATTACTTATATTAGGAATGTACAGAGACATTACTTATACTAGGACAAGTGCTTATAAACTCTATCAAGAGTGAATTAATTTTGACCGAACAAATACATCAAAAAGGGTGAATTAGTGTTAAACTCACAAGTATAGGTTTAAAAAACCTTTTTTTTTAATCTACTAGCACTTTTCTTTGATAGCCTTTTTACAACTTTTCCTGCTTGATCTTTCAAGGACTCAAGCAATCCTCTTTCACGGTAATAATTTTTCTGACCTTACACTAAGGAAAATATTTCCAGCTACAAGGATTTTACAAGTATATCACTTCACTTTACCCATAGCTAGTGAATCAAACAATACAAGCAAAGATTAATCATGATTTTGCCCAAAAAATACTGCAATGTTTGTCTCTCAAACTTTCTAAGTGTTTATTTGTAAGAAAAGATCTTGAAGAATATTTGAGCATATTTGAGATCTTACAAAGAGAAGTGTTATTAGAGAAATATATGAGTTGCTTGAGTGATTTAGAAGTGGGAACTAGCTTTCCTTTTATAGGTGAAGATGAAGACTAACTATTAGAGATAGCCTTCAAAAAGCAACTTGGTCTCTAAGCCAACAAATAAGCAATCATACTTCTATGAGCAACTTCTTGTTAAGTCTTTTTCACTCTAGCTTGCTCTTTCTGGAAGCTATAGGCTTTTTAGTGAATGTCACTATCAAATAGAAGCTATAATTTGAAATCAACTTGCTCTTTCATTTGAAATTTCAAATATCTGGTAAAGTCACTTTCAATGTGCAAAGGACAAGCTTCATTAAGTTTCCCTTTGATAATTTATTATGTTTAAATAGTGCATTGCCAACTCAACATGATGTAGCTAGGAGCAAAGAGTAACTTGTAGAAAAATAGATTTATGCAAAAACTGCAAAATTGTTATAGACATGAAAGAGTAACCTACAATGTCATAGTTGTTTCTAGAACTTTATGAGTGAGCATTTAGTTAAGCATAAATCTAGAAAGTAGTATAACAAATTTGTAAAAAAAAAAGGTCTTTCCAAAATAGTATATATTCACATTAGAGATAGACTTGTACGATTTTCTAGGAGCAAAGAGTAATTAGTTTGAAAATAATTTGAAACAAATCTTGTAGTAAAAGGATTTTTTCAACTAATCAATTACCATTAAAACCATTTATATATAAATATTAAAATACATGAGATCTTTCAACGTTTTTTGTACAACAACTTGTGTATGTCACAAGCTGATAAGCCATCCTTTTCCTCCAAAACTCTACTTTTGCCTTCATCCACATAATTATATGAATGCATTGTTTGAAATCTCTTAGTTCCTTTGATTATGATGTCACCATTGCAATAGCAAACCATTTGCATAATCAATCCCAAAGTTACTAAACCATTAGGAAATTTTGTACTTTCCTTTTCTCACTAAAATTAGCCACCAACAACCACTAGCATGAAGGTGCAATCTAGTTATTTGTACTTGCCTTAAAAGAGGTGAAATTAGCTATCACAAAAGTTGATGTTTCAAAGCATGCTGCAATTTAGGAAAAGTGTCAAACATGTTACACCTCTGTTTTTGGGTGTTTTAAATCAAATTATTGCATGATAATGATCCTTGGATTAAAAGTTCAAATCAAATTTAAAGTTCTTTTTTTTTTTGTAAAAATCAATTACATTTTACAGGTAGAATAACCATTATAGAGGTCAAAGGTAATGCCCTTAGGAAATCTTACCTTAGCCATAATAAGAGGTGAAGAGTCGCTATCACGTTTTGCACAAAATGGAAAAGATTAAAACCTGTATATGACAAACCACAAACCTTATGATTCCATTGACATGGCCCAACTAAGCTAAGTTCAGTACCAAGTTACTAATTGTAAGGTCAATTAAAGCACTCCAATTTGTCTGAATAAATCGAATGATCTCTACTAAGATGGCCTATTTTAATTAGGCTTAACAATAGTGTAGTAGATAATTAATGGTGTAGAACATGATAATATAAGATTGAGATGGAATAAATATGATGTAACAAGCCATGGCCCAACTAGGCTAAGTTCAGTACCAAGTTACTAATTGTAAGGTCAATTAAAGCACTCCAATTTCTTTGAATAAATCAAATGACCTCTACTAAGATGGCCTATTTTAATTAGGCTTAACAATAGTGTAATAGATAATTAACAATGTAGAACATGATAATATAAGACTAAGATGGAATAAATATGATGTAACAAGATATAATTATGAAATATTTGTGCTAAGATCATTATCTCAAAATAAGTACTGTAACATAGTACAATTGATAACAAATATGACAAGATATAAAAAAATGTAGATTATATGACAAAATGCAAGCTAGATGGTTAAGTTAAAATGAATGAATGGGAAATGAAATTCTTACATAGTTTATATCTGATTCAACTATAACTTGAAGCCTATATACCTTAGGCTACCTCTAAAGATCAAAGTTAACATAGTTTGAACAATAACTTTTCAATCATAGATCTTTTTGAGCCTAGTTTGTGTTGAAAAATGTATTATGGACCTTAGTTTTTGGCTCAAAATGTCTATTAAATAGTGCTGAATTGAGGGATTTTTAGATATGTTGTAGAATTGGACATTTTGCACATTGGCATAAGTATGGCTAGGAAATAATGCATGTGCATTCCAAATCTTGCCAACAATTGGTTTGTAGTTATATGCAAAATCGGATGGCTCAACGATTTTTTTTTATAGTTTTAGAGTAGTCTTGCAATCTCCAGGGCTTCAATTTAGTTCATAAATAACCTAGAAATCCATGATTTTTTAAGTTGACAAGAATATTTTTTTCTTTTTCTATTTTGAGCAAATTCATAGTAAAAGTCATCTTGGTAAGAATGAAGAAGGAATGTAGTTGTTGATGGTGGATTTCAGTTAGAACCAAATCCGACCAATGGATAGGTTCTTTAAGGACCTAAGCCATTTTCTAGTCATTGAGGTGGTTGAAAGATGTTGAATGGCAGAAGAAAAGGGGGAGAAGAAAGAAATGCACAGGGGTTTAACATGGTTCGACTAAATCCAGACGGCACCAGACTCTACGTCCATAGAGATATTTTATTAATCTGAATGGTTTTTATAGTGTTTTAGCTATAGATTTTGGCAGGGATTTTGCTAGTGTTCTACCACCTCTCCTCTATCTTTTTACAATGGCTCTAGCCCCCCATTTATAGAAGTATGGAGGGGTATAAATGGAACTAATAAACTGTACGTCTGTTACATTAAATATTAAATATATAAGACTGCCTAGGGTACTATAAACTAACTTTTGTAGGTTGCTTTCTGTATGTGGGATCTGATGGCCGTATTTTACAAAATAGCGATGCAAGTTGTCCACTGGCCTTAGGCCCAACTTCAGCAAGCTTCTGGCTAGATGAAGCTACGTCCTAGTGAACTAGAGCTCGTGCACTGAGGCTGCTGTTGGCTCGCGACCTTGAGCTCGTTCGGTCAGTGAGCTCATGTCTTTAATGAGCTGAGGTCCTTCATGCAGTGACCTCACGGTCTTGTGAACTCATCCTTTGTTAGACTCGACCTCTTCTAGGCTTTTTCCAACCTACTTCACAGTGCCAAATTCTACTGATAACACTAGCCCCCAACTCTCAGTTTGCTTTGCAGACTTGGAGTTAGACTTTTGTTGGCAAAAGCTCATGTTGCTACAATAACTTTGGTCTTTATCTTGTGCACTTGCTTTCCTTTATGAGGTGTGATTTCGGTGAACTAAGGCCTTGCAAAACTTAAAAGGTTGTATGGATAAGTTTCTGCTGTTGGTTATTCGGCCCATTCCAGACCAAAATCGGAAGATATTTCTAATCTCAATCATGAATGTCAGTGTAATCAAAGTCTTTTGCGTTAGCATGCCATTTCATTTTTCCAGACAAAACGCATCTTATGGTTATTAGTGCACTAGAGTCATTTTCTTTTAAGCTATTAAATAAGAGTGGTTGGGGAATTCCTTCTGGATCTTTTGGCTACATTAGGCTGAGCCTACTTAGAGCACAGAGAGTCTTCTTCTTTCCTTAGAGAGTGATCGAATGGAAGTTTCAAATAAACCTGCTGATTCCTTGATACTCCACCTTTTGGGTGAGGCATGTATGGTCTACTGCATAAGAAGCTTCAAAGTCAATACTTCTCTAGTGATGTGGAGGGATCTCATATGGATCTCAAATTATGTCCTTATGGTTGTGAGGTTTCTTCTTTTCAGCCACTTCGATGGGCTTTCCTGGACTTCTTGGTTTCAGGAGTCAAGTTGAGAAAGAGCTTGTTGCTGAGGAAGGGAGCTAGAAGAAGGTTGTTAGGGACTTAAGCAAGTTGGAAGGCTTCTAGTTGGTAGAGGTTCGTCTCTTGGTGGCTAGCCCTCTGATTGGTGGGAGCTTTCCCTTTGTGCATCAATCTTTCTTCCAAAAGAACTAGCTATAGCTTTCTCTGACTTGTATTTTGACTTTTTCTGAAGTAAATGTACCTCGCTGAGGCTTTTTGATCAATAAAATTTCCTTCCTTTTCTTCAAGTACTCGGTTGTTTGTCCTGCAATTCTCAGATGACAAATGTTAATTCTACTCATAAAAAGAACTAAATAGCTAATCGATAATGTGTTTTAATTGAAAGATAAATTTGGGCCAAATATAAATGAATAATATATAACCAGGCTGCATGGTACTAAAGCTTATGATCACATGAAAACTGCAAAATTTCGATTGCATAAGAGCTGCACAATTTAGATGACATGCACATAGTGGCTAAGAAAGTTGCTCGTATGCATGGTAAGATCGTCACGTGCATGCGGTGGCTAAGAAAGTTGATCGCATGTACGAGCTTTAAGTTGCACACATGTGGTAGCTAAGAAAGTTGCTCACATGTATGATAAGATCACAATGCACAGTAGCTAAGAAAGTTGCTCGTACCTACAATAAGGTCGTTGCGTGCACATAGTGGCTAAGAAAGTGGCTCATACACTCGAGCTTTAAGTTGCACACATGCGATGGTTAAGAAAGTTGCTCACATGTATGGTAAGATTGCAACGCACGGTGGCTAGGAAAGTTGCTTATACATGCAGTAAGGTCACTGTGCATACACGATGGCTAAGAAAGTGGCTTATTCATGCGAGCTTTAAGTTGCACATGTGTGGTGGCTAAGAAAGTTGTTCACATGTATGGCAAGATTGCAATGAACAATGGCTAAGAAAGTTGCTTGTACGTGCAATAAGGTTGCTGTGTGCACACGGTGGCCAAGAAAGTTGCTTGTATGCGTGAGCTTTAAGTTGCACACATGTACATGATGGCTAAGAAAGTTGCTCATATGCATGGTGAAATCACTGTGTGCATGGGTGGCTAAGAAAGTTGCTTGCATGCACAAGCTTTAGATCACATGAGAGTTACGGAAAACTTGATCGTATGAAAGCTGCGAATGCTTGATTGCATGGAAGCTATGAAAACTAGGTCACATGAAAGTTATGAAATTTTAATCTTATGGATGTAATACCGAGAAGTAGGCCATGATAATGTGACACCTTATTGGTTACATTAATATGATGCTCAATCATAACTTGAGACTCAGTTTGCAAAATGCGTGCTTCTCAAAATCTCAAGACTGAGTCAAACGTTTTCCAAAATTTTTGGAAGAATTTACATGAGCCAACTTACACAAAATTTGGGCCACTTTCGCATATCATGTTACATGTTTAGTAGATAGTCCTCACTGCAGGCAGTTGCTCCTGCTCAGGATTCCGTTGAGGTCAGGGAGGCTGTTGTATTGTAGGTCATAATACATACTCTCTCAAACATCCTCTCTTAACCAGATCCTTAATGGCATTTCTAAGAGCTCAGCAATCTAAAGTGTTATGCCCCATTTCGTTGTGATATGCACAGAACTTGTTCGTATTTCTGCCTGTATGAGGTGCCCGCAAGGGAGTGGGAGTCCCGAAGTCTTCTCTACTCCTTTCTACTACATAAATCCTGTTAGGAGTATTTGATAAGACACTGTAATGCTCGTGGTGAACCAATTGTTGTGGTTGCTCGGCCTTGGCCTTCTTTGTGAGCTGGGGGTTGGAGTCGCTCTTGGCATCCTCATGACTATTCTTCCTCTTACTTTGACCTGGGTGTCTTGTTCAAGCTCTTTCGCACCAAATGTCTCCTCCCACCTAATTTGCTTAGCAGTGCGATTGTAAAATTCCTCGAGGTCTACTACCGAGGATTTATATATACTTTTATACAGTCTGCCATCTTTGCAAAGCCCAATAGATATTGCTCTCAAGATGCTCTCATCAGAAAAGCTTTCCACATTGTTGATCTCGTGCCTAAACTGAACAATGTAGTCTTTTAAAGACTCATGTTTGTGCTGGAAGATTGTGGTGAGTTAGCAGGGGGCATAAGCTACCTCTTCAATGCCTTGTAGTGATTGAGGAATTTTTGCTGACATTCCTCCTGGCTATTGATACTGTGGGTTGAGAGGTTCCTAAACTAGGCTCGGGGGGCGTCTCCTAATATGAGGAAAGACACGACACTTGATTAGATGATTACTTGTTTAAAGATCCATCTAATCGTTGAACATATCCAAGTAATTACGCAAGTCATTGTCTCCATTATATAGCGGGAAGGTAGGAATTTTAAGCTTTTAGGGGAGGGGCTCCATTTTGATCTTCCTGGAGAAGGGAGTTCATTCCTTGGCATGACTCTGGTCACCTTGAGCTCAGAGGTATGCCTCTAGTTACTTCACCCTTTGGAATAATTCTTCCACCATCAGTGGCAATCCTTCAGATTTCTGCTTGGAATCTTGGTGGCTTCTCACATCCTCCTTGTCGTGTGGGGGATGATCTGAAGCGTGCTCGCAACTGGCTCTGTTTGAGGTTCCAGCACATTGCTACTTGGAGACATTTTCGGGCCCGATGACTTCAGCTTGTCTTTACACACCTTGAGTCTGTGCTTGGACCAACATTTGGAATGCCTCAACCATCCTCTTCATTCAACCTTCAAATGCTTCCTAGCATTGGCACCATGCTTGGGCTTCGTTGGTCTTGAGGACAGTGATAGTGGATTAGCAACAAACTAGAGATGCCAAATCGTTGGCAGTTCTGGCAGTAAAGGAGCTTGCAGTATGACCTTTCAGTTGATTGATGGTAGCATTCAACTTTCTGATAGCTTTTCCTCTTGCCATTTCAATCTAAATAGAATTAACCAGAGAAATGGAGAGACAACTAGAGAGCATAAGGGTCCCAATAGGTGTGCCAAAATGTTGATAGTAGATTTTGGTTAGACACAAATTCGGCCAACGGAAAGGGTACTTTGGGGACCCAAGCCATTTTTCTGTTGTTAGGTGGTCGGAAGATGTTGAATGGTAGAAGAAAGATGGAGAAGAAAGAAATGCACAGGGATTTAACGTGGTTTGACTAAATTCGGATCGCACCAGACCCTACATCTGCGGGGATGTTTTATTAATCTAAATGGTTTTTATAGAGTTTTAGCTATGTATCCCGATAGAGTTTCTGCTAGTGTTCTACCACCTCTCCTTTCTACTTTTACAATGGCTTTGGCCCCCCATTTATAGAAGCATGGAAGGGTACAAATGGAACTAAGAAAACTATACATCTGTTACATCAAATATTAAATGTATAAGACTACCCAGAGTATTATAGACTGGCTTCTGCAAGTTACTTTCTACATATGGGACTCGATGGTTGTATTTTGCAAAATGGTGGTGTAAGTTATCCACTGGCCTTAGGCTTGACTTTAGTGAGCTTTTGGCTAAGTGAAGCTGCATCTTAGTGAATTGGAGCTCGTGTGCTGAGGTTGTTGTTGGTTCGCGACCTTGAGCTTGTTCAGCCAGCGAGCTTGTGTCTTTAGTGAGCTGAGGTCCTTCACACAGCTGCCTCGTGGTCTAGTGAACTTATCCTTTGTCAAACTTGGCCTCTTCTGGGCTTTTGTCAAGCCACTTCGCAATGCCAAATTCAACTGATAATAGTAGCTATGAGGCTCTAAATAGCCTAAAAATCTAATGAAGAACTTTAATTTCGAACATAGTCAAGATTTTAGAGTTAGCACCACGTTTTACTCAAAATATGGAAAAGAAGATGAAACATGTAGTAAACTACACACTTTTAATTCCACTGACATAGTCTAACCAATATAAGTCGAAAATTATATTACTAATTAAAAAAGTTAGATAGAGCATCTCAGTTAGTCTAAATAAATTAGTCCATACTATGATGAGTTATTCTAATCATACATAACAAATAAGAACCTGAAATTAAACAAATAAATGAATAGAACATAATTTTAATAATTTATAAGAAATAAATTATTAATAATAAATATACATGCATAATGAACATTTAAATAATCTACCTTAGCAACTATCCATGATAGAGCAAAATGGCAAAAAGGGGGAAATTGATAATTAAATATTTGAAACAGAATTTTAACCAAAATTCAATTTAGTGCAAATTTGAAAATAATATAACAATATATTTTTCTTTTCCAAAGAAACAAGTAGATGGAAGAAGCAACCTTTTGTGAATTTCAATAAAACATAAAATTATATAGTAATGTAAATACAAAAAGAGTAATTGAACAACTGCAAGCAATTTATAAAGAGTACTCTTTTACTTTGAAGTTCCAAAACTTCAGACCATTTGAGGTAGAATCCACTATATTTTTTGAGAATTACAAGAGTACTCTTTCTCTCAACCTTTCACTTAAAACTATATTTGTTTTCACCAAGAATAAATATTTTACAACTTCACCCAAATCACCCACAGATGTAGCTCTTACCACTCAATCTTTAGCTATTAATACAACAAAGATTTAATCACTTTCTCATAATAAGAATAACAGGCTATGATGATTGATTTGAGACTAGACAATCCTAACTCTTTCAATCTCTTGCTATAAATTCAACAAAACATTAATTAGCTTTCTCACAATGAGAACAAAATTCAAATATAAGAATAACGCTTTTGAATTGTGTATATGCTAGTTTAAATGCAAGAGCAAAATGATAAATATTTTTTTGGTTTATGTTCTTCTATTTCCCTTCCTAGTCATTATCCTCACTTGCTCATCTTTTTGTATAAGAAAGAATGTTTATAACTATTTAAGAATTATTACCTTCACCTTTAAAGACCATTGAGTGCTTGTTGTAGCTAATGAAGAAAATGCTTTAGCTCCGATTGCTTCACTTCATTTGGAAAATAAGCCTTTTTTTTCTTTATTTTATTAAACATAAGAATCATTAGTTAATATTAAGACTCCAGCAAGCATTCACTCATGTATCAATACTTTACTGTTTGGCTTTAGGTTTATCTTCCCAAGGTGTGAGTGTTTGTTTATTAATATTTACTAATAGTTCATCTAATTTACTAGATGTTCAAGGCCTGAAGTTAGTCATCATCCAAAAAATCCAAAGGATAAAGCATTTAGATTTATATTATTTGATAGATGCAAATTATTTTATTCATTTGGTTCCACAATTCACTTTATGTGAAATAATCCTCATAAACATGGAAGTAAATGTAAATCAAATTGGGATTGATGGCAAATTGAAGAACCAAAAAGATGAAGAAAAAATCTAGGAATTGGAATCCATATTCCAACAAAGTAGGGTCATGCAACCTTTAAGCTCCATGGCCATAACGTTCAAAATGAGGCAATGGAGGTTGATGGCACACATGTTCAAAGGCTTTAGGTTTTTTTCTTTTGTATCATGGTGGGAGGGAAGAGGGAAAAAAACAAATAATGAGGACAAGCAATTTGGTTGGCTTTGATTAATTTTGGATTGCCGTTGGCATTTATCAATGTTTAAATTTGTATAAAATAATGAAAAAAATAATTGTTACAAATTTTGTAGTGAAATAAGCAATCACAATCATTAAAATACTAACATCCAAAACACAATGAGCTACAAAATGTGCCCTATCCCCACAATTTGGGAGAAGTAGAGTGGCAAACCACATATTGGGACTTAACCAAAAAAATAGTAGAAATGAAAAAATTTAAAGGAAAAAAAATAATCAATGAACAATAAACCAAGCAAAAAGAAATTTATTAAAGGTGTGTCAGGTCCCACAAATTAGAATTAGACACAAATAACAATGGGATCTTTCCCTTATTCCTTAAAGGGAATATGTATACACCTTAATTAAAATTTGTTTTCTTGAAAAGATAATGCAGCAGATTAATTTCTTTGAAATTTAATTGATTAATTTTGTAAACAGCAAATCAATATCTTGTATAGATGTTATGTAGTAATGCAATGTAAAAGATCAAAACAAAAAAGTAAGCAAGACCAAAATTTTTAAAGTGGTTTAATTTCACCTGAAATTGCAGATGAAGTCTACTCCACTTGGATAATCCTCAACTGGATCACCATTTCAATTAAAAGAAAAACTTTAGGATTATCAGGCTCCTAAATTGCCAGTACAATTTACAACACAAGAATTTATGGGAATCTTGCTAACCTAGAAGATTTAACACAGGCTCTTCTAAGCCTAAACAAAATTTCTACAACACCTAGAAATCTCAAAAACAAAAGAACAAGATAGATTTAATAATACAATACCAAATTGAGAAATACTCTCAATTACCTTTTATGAAATCTGCAGAACTTTGCTCTTCAATCAATTTGATTCAATAAAAGAATTAGGAAGAAGATAATCTTGTAGAGCACAGAGAATTCTTTGATTTTCATAGTTGAGAGAGAAAGAATAAGATGTTATCATATATGATCTAAAGGTGGTTAAGCCTATTTATAACTATTGTAACCAACTCTAATTGAATAACTAACTTTCAGTTTATGAATTGATTCAGAGTGGCTGCAATTGTTTTTTATTTTTGAATCAATTTGTGAATTGATTTGTGTATGAAGTTCATGAAGAAATTCTTGATTGAATCAGTTCATGAATCAAATCATAGCATATCGAATTAAGAATTGAATTGATTAGTGAATCGATTCAACTCAAAATCTAAACCTTTGGTAAAAAGAAGTTTTCAAAAACTTACTTCATGAATTAGTTGATGAATCAATTCTGATATGATTTTCATAAGTTCTTCTAGGAATCAATTCATGAATCGATTTTCAGAGTAAAAAATAATTTTTATAAAATTTATACTTGTGAAAAATCATTTAATAGCTTATCTAATTTTTCCTCTCTTCAAATGGTTTATTCTTCTTCAAAGTGTCAGTTAAAAAATATTTGAAGTTGTGTTAGATTTTATTTACAAAAGATCCTAAAAAAAAAAATATAATAAAGACTTAGATCTAAAGTTGGGTCTCTTGAATCATGAACTTTGAATCTATAAAAACACAACAAACACTAAAGTATATAGTTAGGTATAAAATTTGTTTATAAACTAAAATTGTTTTTGAACATCAAAGCCAAGGAAATATATGGCTAGGGTGACCTAGGCTAACAATCTCTCCCTTTTTGATGTTAACAAACAATTTTAGATGAGATTCAAAGTTTAAGAAAAAAATTGAAGGAGAGAAAGAAAGATATAATCTCCCCCTTTCATATAGCATCTTATAAAAAGTTTTCTTCAGTTTTTATCTAAAGTGAAGCTTTTAGCTTTTTCTCCTCCTTTTGGCACATCAAAAGGAATAGAGAAAGCATATAGCTCCCCCTAAGATGATCAATTATTTAAATAATTAGAAAAAAGTAAGAAATATATTTAAATATGAATAACAACTTAAAAATGACTTTATTACAAAACTGCTGTCATGAATTGATTATGGAATCAATTCCTGTAGTTAAAAATATAGAAATTTTGTAGTCTGACCAGAACTTTAGAAAATTGGCTAAATTGGTTCTAGAATCAATTGATAGTTTAAAAGTTTTAACTTTGAATAGATTATTGAATCGATTTGATAACATAAATTTAATTTTGTAATCAATTCTGGAATTGATTTGGGACTCAAAAATTTGTTTTTATATAAAATTCAATTTCATGTCTCCAAAACATTTACCTATAAAACAAACTTTAGAAACTCTGATGCTTAAGTTAGATTTTGCAAGGTGCAAATTTGACATAGATGTACTAGGTAGCCTAGCTAGCTACCGATGCATAAATGATACATAGTTTGAATGTGGAAAGATGAAGAAACTCACTAGTAACCTAAACTTAGTTCTTAGGGTGACAAAAATGAAGGATCTAACATTAAGCCAAAAGGTTTATCTAGAACTTTTGGTCAGTCTTCTCCTTAAATTTGATTGTAGAATCTTTCTCCAAGATACTAAGCTAAGTTTAAAAGACAAAATCAAGTGGTCTCCTTAGCAACCTCACAACTATGCAAATTAACACCAAAACATTATTAGGGCCCCATGTAGCCTATAAGTGGCCAAAGAAAGAATGTAACAAATCATAATTCTACACAACGGGCAAGAAGAAAAAAAGAGGAAAAGAGAGAGGAAAAAAGAGAAAGAAAAAGAGAAAAATAAAAATAAAAGACAAAAAAAGAGAACAAGAGAAAAAGAAGAAATATAAAAAATAGGGGTTGCTTGATACTAACATCATGCACTTGTAAATGATCAAGAACACCTTTATGGTTTCAACACTTTGAGGGGCTAAGGTCAATGATTTTCTTTATGAGATCATTGATAGATTGCCAAGCCCTTAATCATTCATGATAAATGAGTGTTGTTGCCACCTCTAAATACTTATAAGCCTAAATTTGGAAAGAAAAAAGATAAAAAAGGGTTATAATAGAAAATAAGAGAAATAAAATAAGAAAGAAAAAGAGATATAAAGAAAAATGTATCTCTCAAACTCAAGAAAGTTTGAGTAGAATTTTTGGCACCTCTAAAGGCACTATCCATGGCCTTATATGCAAAGACAAGAGTAGCACCACCCTAATCATAGATACTAGCATTTAGAATGCTGATGAGACATCTTAAATATTGGAACAAGCAACATCTAGGAGTAAAGGCAAAAAGTACAAATTCCAACATGTATTAGATAAAAATATGAGCCTAAATTTTGGCTTTCATAGGCTTAGGGCTCATGCATATTGCTTTCAATTATATGGGTAATAGGAACATGATTTACTCTAACAGCAAGGAAGCAACTCAATCGATCCGAATCAGTGGCAAATTTAGGATCAACTAGTATGGTTATCCCTCCCATATACAAACTAGTAACCATTGAAAAAGAGAAAAGGCATAGAGCTATCTTATCAAATTTGAAGTGAAAAAAGTGAGTGGTGTGCCACCATAACTCAAATAAGGTAGCAAATGAAGCCATGCAAGAACCACTTGTGCAATAATGGTCCAAAAAAGCTTCAAAATTTTTAATCTTAACTTATTCCTTGGCTTCTGCCTTAAGTTGGTTCCAACAGTTTGAAATTATTTGAGCTATCAAATTCACTCTCATCAAATTGGGCAATAAGAAGAAGCAATATGAAAAATGAAGGTGTTAAACATCAAAGAAAAAAAGAAGAGCAAAGAATACATACTTGAGTGATAGAAAAATGATGTCATCTATCAATGAAAATGGTATCTTCATTTGGATATTTGTGCTTATAATAAAAGTAGTGACTTGTAAGTAAGAGAAGGAAGGTAGTTTAAGGTAGATGTTAGAAGAACTTGATATTGATATGGTGGAAGCATGTTAAAAACAAAAATTTAAACAAGAACCCTCAAAGAACTCAAGTAAGAAAAATGCTAGAAGCAAAACAAGGAGTGAAAGTAAATAAGGAAGCCTCTAGTCATTTATAGATGCTAGAAAGTCTAAACATGACTATTTGACTATAAGGGATCTTGTGTAGTACCCCAATGGCTACTTGAGGTAGCCAATACCTCGTGGTGCCATATGACACCGTATGATCGTTAGGTTATTGTGGGCCAATTATGTGCCTTTTGCATTTGAAATGTGGTGTAAATGCACCCAAAGCATATTTAAAATGCATTTAAACTATGTTTAGTAGGATTCCAAAATTTTAAAAATCGACTAAAATGGCCTTATTCAAAAAGTAAAAAATGAAATTAGTTTGACACCTAAAATAATCAAAATTATTCATTAATGAGCTTCCTTTCTCTAATATTGCATTAAGAAATGAAAATTAAGAATTTATGGCCATCCCTAGACTAACTATTACTAAATTCCAAAGTTAATATATCAACAAATCTTCTCAACCTAATATGATATGAAACCCTAAGCATTTACATGAAGCACAAAGCACATATTGGCTTTAGATTAAAAAGTGATCAAAAGTCTAATAAAATCAAAGATCTCATAGACATTCCAAAACCCGGTGAAAAGAAAAATTGAAATAAAAATCAATCTACATGTACCTTCCTAATTTTGCACATGATGGAAATGGCCTAAGAAGTATGAAATTCTCTGCAAAAAAAAATTAATAAATTGAAAATAGAAAGAAAAAAGGACATATAAGAAAAACTATTAAAAAAATGATATAGAAAATATAAGGAAATGAAATAAAATTATGATTAGTAAGGGTTATGAATCATTACTTGTCATAAAGGTGCATTTTAGGGTAAAATAAGACTCTTACCCCTAATTAAAGGGGAATATAATTGGCAAGAGTAATGAACTCTTGTTTGTTATGAAGGTGTGTTATAGGGTTATCATAAAAGCCTTGTTTAAAATGTGATGAGTAGGGGTAATGGACTCCTATTTATCACAAGGGTGTACTTTAGGTTTATCAAAAGACCTTCACATGAAGATAAAAGAAGTTGCAATGAATAAGGGTGTGAACTTCTATTTATCACAAGGATGTGCTCAAGGGTAAGCATTAGTCATTCACTTTAAAGAAAAAATCATAAGTTTTTTAAAGGTCTGAAATAAAGACCCTTATGTAAGTTATGATCATGTAAAAATAAAAAAAAAAAAACATAGGCAAGTCAAATCTATTGTACGAGAATAAGAAAAAGCGAACCAAAAATTTGATATCCTTTCTCATTAGTGATCAAGATCTTCAAAAAGATTTGTTCAATGAAAGGCATTTGTAAACAACTTATTTTTGTCTCAAAATCATCTAAGCATGTCTTAAAAACTTCTAATCAAAATGGAATTTGGAAATGGGAAAGAAATATAAGAAAATAGTTGAAAAATCATTTAAAATGACTAAAACAACACTTAAAAGCATCAAAATACACAAAACTAGGACTTTATGGAACAAGGAATCGAGAATGCAAGATTGGTCCTTGTGGTAACAAGTCCATTCAACACCAAGGAATCAACTTGAAAATATGGATACCTATCAGCAATCTTTATCTTCAAGTACAAATATAGCACCCAAGTTGTCATTTTAACACACAATTTTTCTGAGAGCTTTTATTAACTTTTCTTCTTCTCTGTGTAAATTATGTTCGTGAAGTGTGGTTTTTGACTCACAGGAGGTGACAACACTATGAAAACTTAAGCTTAGTGTCTCTAAACCCTAATTTTGTTCTTTAATTTTCATTTTTGTATATGAATTTCTCTCTTCATCTTTCAAAGTAATTTTGAATCTTCTTTGATTATTTGTTGATGTGTTGATTAATATGAATTTGATTTATGATTCATATCTTATGTTAGATCCAAATAATTACATTGAATCAAATAAGTGAAGTATGATTAAGCTCTAATCAAATTTGAATTATGCAATCCTAATCATATGAATTATTTGCATCAAATAAAAATCACACTTTTTTTCTTTTATTTAATTGTAGCATGCATCTAGTTTTCTTTATGTATGTGTTTTTTATGCATGTTAAACAAGATTTTTTTCCTATCTTTATTTTTTTTTCATTTAGAAATTTTAGTCGGATAATTCGTTCACCAAATTTAGTTGATCTTTAACAAAATCATGGATACTTATTAGCATTTTCATCTTCAACTATAAATATAGCACACTAGGTAGTCATTTTAACACACATTTTCTTAGAGCTTTTACTAACTTATCTTCTTCTATGTGTAGATTATGTTCTAGAAGTGTGGCTTTGGGCTCTTAGGAGGTGACAATACTATGAAAACTCAAGCTTAGTGTCTCTAAACCCTAATTTTGTTCTTTAATTTTCATTTTTGCATATAAGTTTCTCTCTTCATCTCTCAAACTGATTTTGTATCTTTTTTGATTATTTGTTTGTATGTTGTTTAATATGAATTTGATTTATGATTCCTATTGTATGTTAGATATGAATAATTAAATTAAGTCGAATAAGTGAAGTATGACTAAACTCTAATCAAATTTGAATTATGCAATCTTAATCATATGAATTATTGCATCAAATAAAAATCATCCTTTTATTTGATTGTAGTATGCATATTGTTTTCTTTATGTATGTGTTTTCTATACATGTTGCATTCTTCCTTAGAGATGTTTTTTAATCCTTAATCTACTCAAAATTTGAAAATCTTTTTTTTTTTTTTCTGATTTAAACCTTTTTGAATTCATTTTTAAAACCTATTATGTTCTACTTATTTTTCAAACAAACACTTTTTGGGCATTAAAGGACATCACAAAAACTAGAAATAAGCTTGAGGTAGTCAAATTTTGTTTGAGTTAATTCAAGGAAGGTGTGGTATTGCACCTAGGATTTTATTACTGCTTTTATTCTTTAAGATGTAAAATGGTCCATTTTCCAATACACTAAATGTTAGGCCATTTTCCTAGGTCATGAAAACTTCTAATCATTCTACCCTAACATGGCTAGGTAAGACTTATTTGTTAGATTTTAAGCCATGAACCTTGATCTACTACATTCTAAACACACATGTATTGAAAAATAAACTACTTTTGTATCATATATATTGCATCATCTATACAAATCATCATTTGACAGTTTCATGCTATATATATATAGATCACAAGTAAGCAAAACTCATATGCATGAATGATCTTTTAACCTTACCAGTGTCTATTACTGTTGATTCTTTGGTTGAGCTTTCATGAGCTAGTCATAAGAAATATCAAAAAGCCCCGATAAGGTTGAGTTAACAACTTAATAAGTATAGATGTCACCTATCTAAAGGTAAGGGTAATATAACTCACATAATATTAAAATTAGATACGAAAGAAGTTGTATGTTGACTTTCATAATGCAAAACAATCTTTCCTTGTAAACTTTTCTTTAAAAACTATGTCATGTAATACAAAAAATTTTTAAATTAGATTCTGCAAAAACATTTCCCAAAAATCTTAGAAGACATGCTTCAATACAAATAGAATATGGTTTCGCATTGGCTCAAACCAAAGTAAACTCCCTAATTCAATTAAATTAATACTTATCTTCTTGTGGAATCATATCAGTATCACGTGTGTGCAAAAACTCTGGCTCCTATATGACAACACTTTCTTCCCATGGAATCATATCAATCTTCAATGTCTATGCATGTATAAACTCCTGCTTCAATATGATAATATCAATGTCAATATTTGAAACACCCTTGAAATAGGATATGTTGACTTTGGACTAGGTTATGGTAATATGGATTTGGAATGGAGTTAAATGGCTAATTAGACTAGGGTTTCAGCCCAAACAAGAGACTAAATGACTAATTGGCCTATTAATACTATTCGGCTAATTGACTAGCCTTCTCTGGGAGTTAATAGACTCAAAGCCCCTTTCAACAAAATTCAAATTCCTATTTCATTTTTTAATAACTTTGAAAAAGTGTTGCTTAGTAAAATAGGATTTTGGTTTGTTCTCTTGAAGAGTGTGAGCTTAAGGTAAAGTTTTTTTACCTAAAAAGGCTAGTTACCTTAAGTAAAATTTAGATTTATTTTTAATTTTTTTTGTTTCTTTGGTTATTATAGGATGTTTCTCAATAACCAAAGGCCAAAGTTCAGGATTAGGAAAAGACTTTGAGGCATAAGTATTTGGGGGAACTCTCTTATTCCTAAGTGAGTGAGAGTTTCTTCCCTATTAGCTTTTTTTTTTTTCATAAAAAAAGTATATGGCTTTCAAAATAGCCAAGGTTTTTCTATGATGTTTGGAGAGATAACTTACGCCTAAAGATAAACATAAGATTAACAAGTTAGAAAGTTTAGGAATGTTTGGCAACATAAAATATGTGATTTTGATTGTATGCAAGGGCGGGCTAGATTAGGGTTGAAACTTCGTTTAGGTTAGAAAACTTAGAAATTTTGACTTATCACAATTAATTATTTTAGAAAATAAACATAGTTAAGTTTAATTCTTAATCATAATTGAATATATGAGTAGAGGAAATATTAATCTAGCAATGGTAGAATAGTAAAAATGTGGGTGTAATTTAAGATAGAAACTTTATATATAATTATGATTAGTTTAAGTAAGTAAGGGGAAATCTATCCGCACTTGGAAGATAACATGAAAATAATATAATTGGCCTCAATAGGTTATCACTATCAAGCAAGTAAACTGATGGCACATGCGGTGTACAGAGAAGGTCACACAAGTGTACGGTGTGTCACGAGGGACAACAAGTTATATGGGATACAATAAGAGGCATCCAAGATACGATATGACTATGAGCCATATAACTTCATCAAACATCCCCTTTAAGTACTAAACTAGTGTTTGCTTATATATATGAAATTATTTTACCTTGTAGGTAAGGGTGGGCTTAGGTAGTTTAGAAATGATTTATGTGAATTTTTTTAATTAAATCAATTCTTTTGGTTTGCATTTCAACTGACCTGAGATTAGTCAGTTCAAATTTCACAACCAATTTTAGCTACTCAAGTCAATTTAGAGTATTTTTGAATGGTTAATATTGTTTTGAACTTGTTAAAGTCTTTTTTTATTATTTTTTTATGGTTAATATCATTAAAAAAAATAACATATAATTACAAAAATATAACTACGATTTCAATGTTTGATGTAAACTATCCTATAATTATCATGACTCATACACAATACATATTTTCACACTACAAAAATATGAATTCATAAAAATTATACATTGCATTGTACACATTATTTATTCAGCTACGCATTAATTATAAAAATTTGTTGTACAATAACAAATATCATGCAATTTCATAGTGTACAAACAATCAGTAGTACGCTACACTATATATATTATTCACTCCACATTCAATGAAAAAACACAAGAATAGATAAAAACTATTATCCTAGATTACTCTAAGCTACATAGTTTCCTTAGTTTTAATGTTAAAAAATAATTTTATCTAACAATATGCTTTAGTGTTTTTGATTTGTTTTGCAGGTTCAAAGATATTTGATTCATGATTCAAGAGATCCAAGATAAGTTTTTAGGATTTATTTTTTAATAGAATCTTTTGTAAATAAGTTCAAATAATGTTTGATCCAAATATTTTTAACTAAACAATGAGGTAGAAAGATCACTTGAAGAAAATAATATTTTATAAAACCTTTTTTAACACCATGAATCGATTACCACATCAATGCGTTCAAGAACATATGAAAAATTCATATTGCAATCGAAGTTGCAATCGATGCATGATATACAAATTATTTTATTGAAGGTTAGGAAAAATGGCTACTTCGATGTAGTAGCCGGTGCGAAGACTGTGAATAACAGACTACACTTCGATTACCACACCAATTAAATGCGACAATCGATGCAATAACTAAAAGTTAGTTATTCTATTATAGATGGTTATAATAATTATTCAAGCCTAATTGCCTTCCCTATATAAATGATTCTTCACAGTTTTTCTTTATAATTTAGTGCAAAATCATTAGAAAAAGATCTAAAAATGTTTTTCTCTCAACCTTATCAAAGCTTCAAAGATTTTTACAAGAGTTCTGGATCAAAGATTACTTGAATCCATTTTATTTGTTTGAAATTTTCATCTCAAACACTGGTATTGTATTCCTTAATTCCTTCTCACTTTATTCTTTTTTTATTTAAGATTTCTAGGATTTAGAAATCTATATAGGTTTAGAAAAGCCTGTCTTAATTATTCTAGATTAGTAAAAAGCCTATTAAATTCTTATGCATTTGTTGTAAAACTAGCAATTCAGGAGCTTGGTAATTCTGATAGTTTTTAATTTTAATTTAAGAGGTCTTTCAATTAAGAAAGATCAAGTAGAGTAGACTTGAATTACGGTTTCAATTTAAGTTGAACCACTTTAAAAATTTGTATCTTTAACTTTTCTTTCTTCACTTACATTTTAATTACTCTTGCTGTTAATCTTTAATCTTTATTATCTTTACACCTACTGCTTATCAATTTTCTGTATATCTCATCAAAAGAAACATTAAATTTGATAAAGGTGTATATATAAATTCCCTGACGGGAAAAGGGTAAGATCCACACATATTTTGTAATTCAATTTTTTATTGGGACCATCAGTTGGTATTAGAGCTTTAGCTCTTGATACACATGTATCTCTTTTAAAATTATGGATTCTAACTTTTTCTTGTTGCCTGAGTGTCTACCTTTGTACAAACTACTTGGTTTCAATGGGGAACATTATACCTATTGGAAACAAAAGATAAAGGATTTTATTGAGGCTACTGATGTAGATATGTGGGAATTGGTAGACGAAATATACGAACCCCCTAAAACTATCATTAATGGTGAAGTAGAATTTAAGCCTAAATATCTCTGGACTGAAAATGAAAGAAAGAAGTATTTACTAGCTGCAAAGGTAAAATGGATTATTTCAAACTCTCTGTCACCAAATGAATATGAAAGAATCTCAAATTGCTCCACTGGTAAGCAAATTTCGGACACACTTAAAATTGCACATGTTAGAACTTCACAAGTAAAAGCTTCAAAGGTACATGTACTTGTGTCTCAATATGAAATGTTTAAAATGGAGGAGGGTGAGTTTATCAAAGATTTAATTCATAGATTCACTGCTATCACTAACCATTTGACTTTGCTTGGAAGAAAATTTACGAATACAGAATTAGTGCATAAGATTTTGAGGTCCTTGACTAAAGAATGGCAACCAAAGGTAATTACCATCAAAGAATCATTAAAGATGGGCATTCCTATGGTTCAGGATTGTTTGGCAATCTAGAAAAGCATGAACTTGAACTAAAAAGGTACAAGAAAAATGGAGATGATAAGAAGAAAAAGACCCTTGTACTCCAAGTGGCTGAATTAGATGAAGGAGACTCAAAAACTGATGCAGACACACTTAATACAGAAGATATGGCTTTATTGAGTAAGAAACTATAGAAAATCTTGAGAGACAAGAAAAGTAAGGAAAGAAGAAAAACTGCAGCACAAAGAAAGAATATTGGTAAAACTAAGCAAGGAAGTTCAGTCAGCACTCTTCCTACTTGCTTTGAATGCAAGAAACCTAGGCATATCAAGCCAGACTGTTCAGCCTATCTAAAGAAGCAATTAGAAAATGAGAGAAAGAAGAAAAAGCAAGTGTTTAAAAAATCTAACTTTACTATATGGGATAATGAAGAATATGAAAAAACTGAGAAAGATGAATCAGAAAATGATGCACTACTATGTCTTATGGCTAAATGCAATGATAATCATGAGGTTTTGAGAAATAATCCCTTCTTTACTCTTTTTGAATGTGATAATTCTTGTCGTGGATTTGAAAATAATTTTAGTGATGATGAGGAATTGGATGATATCTGTGTTAAGTTGTATGATTCACTTGTAGAAACTAAAAAACAACTAACTATAGCTAAAAGTCAACAGAAAATTTTGAATGAAAAGGTCAAGCTTTTAGAGAAAGAAAATAGGCAACTGACTACTGTAATTGAAAAGTACTGTGAGCAATGTAGTCAATATAAATCTCATATTGACATCTTGACAAAGAAATTACAGAATTTTTCATATAGCAATCAAAAGTTGGAACATGTTTTGCAAAACTAGAAAAGTTTTTACAGCAAAGCTGGCCTAGGATTTAGACAACAAATTTATAAAAGGTTCAACAATTGTAAGGGACATCGTATTAGAAACTATGCCTTTAGAAATGGTACTTACAAGCTGAAACCAAATGAATAATTAGTCTAGTTACCTAAATCTATAATTACTAGAAAAATTCCTATTTTGTATACTAACACTAATGGACCCAAAAGTCAGTGGGTGTAACTAATGCTAGTATGAACATTGTATTATAGGGATGTAAGAGACAAAGTACAAATTTATGGTTTTTGGACAGTGGATGTTCAAGACATGTGATTAAAAACAAAAATGAGTCTATTTGTCTCACACCTATGAATGGAGGTAAGGTGACTTTTGTAGATTACTCCAAAGGAAAAGTCAAAGGTATAGATAAAGTTAGTAGGTTTTTAGAATATTGTGTTAATGATGTTTTGTATATAAATGATTTGAAACACAATTTACTTAGTATAAGTCAATTTTGTGATAAAGGAAATAAGGTCACCTTTAATTCAAATAAATGTCTTGATGTGAATTGTATTGATAATCAACTTAAATTAGTATGACACAGGGTTAACAATGTCTACTTATTTGATTTGAATTCTGAATGTAAATTAGATTCTGCATGCTTAGTTAGTTTTAGTGATGATACATAGATCTAGCATAGAAGATTAGCACATATTAATATGGAACTGATTGGAAAATTGTCCAAGAAAGATTTGGTATCTAGTTTACCTAAGTTGCATTTTATCAAAGACAAAATTTGTAGTGCCTGTCAAAGAGAAAAATAGGTGAAATCTTTTTTCAAATAAAAAAATACTGTTACAACATCAAAACCCTTGCAATTACTTCACATGGATTTAATAGGTCAATCCAGAATTAAAAGCCATGAAGGTAACTCCTATGTGTTTCTAATTATGGATGACTTTTCTAGATTTACTTGGACTCTCTTCTTGTCACACAAAAGTGATACATTTCAAGCTTTCAATAGACTTGCAATCTTAATTCAAAATAAGAGAGGATATTCAATTATTTCCATTAGAAATTATCATGGAAAAGAGTTTGAAAACAAAGATTTCATTGAGTTTTGTGAGAAACATGGTATAAAACATAATTTTTCTGTACCAAGGATGTCTCAACAAAATGGTGTTGTTGAAAAGAAAAACAGTTGCCTAGGTGAAATGGCAAGAACCATGCTACATGATAGCACTCTTGCAAAGTCATTTTGGTTAGACGTAGTTAACATTGCATGCTATATAATGAATAAGGTACTTTTAAGACCTATTTTAAATAAAACACCCTATGAGTTATATTTTGGAAGAAAGCCTAAT
>JANHAO010000219.1:0-47101 GCA_026873985.1 Saraca asoca
GTGGTGGGAGACATGGATGGACCGTTGCACGTGGTCCCGTCGTAGAGCCTGGTAGATGGGCTCTACGAGGTTCTCACGGTGGCTTTTGGCCACTTCCTCTGACCGTCGTTGGTAGCTCTACTATCTAGCCTGCTGTTCCTAGGGACGCTTTGGTTCCGACCCAGACAGGCACGTCAGCAGAGGAATAGGCAGGGGGGACTATGGGTTGCTGCTCTATCGCTAGGAGCAGGCTTAGAGATCGGCCTTTCCCCTGCAGAACCCTCACCTCGCTTGTCGAGGTTCCTTGGAATGGGTTCTTCTCCTTTCGGATGTATGTAGCAAATACTTCATGTACTGCTGTATGTAAATTTGCGATGATTAATGAGAACTTCTCTTTTTAGCCAATCAGCTGTACTTTACTTTTCAGTCTATTCAACCTTCTACGAGTGAGCCATGTTTTGAGAGATTGTGAGAAATACGTCCATATGAGAGTTTATGAAAGACTCATCCGCATGTAAGCTGCGGGCAATGATATCATTTTGACAATTAGCGAGGTGAAAACCATTCGCTGAGTCTTTGATTTGCAAGGTTGGCTCAAGGCCATCGCACCCTTGGTTTAATGTTTCGAAGCCTCGGGGTAGGTTCAAGACCGTCGCACCCCTGGGCACTGCGAGGTAGGCTTAAGGCCATCACACTCTCGATTTTGAATTTGTTTTTTGAAGCCTCGGGGTAGGTTTAAGACCGTCGCACCCCTGGGCGTTGTGAGGTAGGCTCAAGGCCGTCGCACCCTGGGTTTTGTTTGTTTGTGTGGGAGCGAGGTGAAAACCGTTCACTGTGGCGAGTTTATTTCGTTTGCGCTGTAGCAAGGTGAAAATCGTTCGCTGTAGCGAGTTTGCAGAGGCAGAGAGAAAATTTTATCTCAATGGTACTTGGCTAATCGGCAATTTGCACTGATTTTGAAATACCACAACCGGTACATATTTAGCAAAGGATCAGAATATGGTTCTGAGGGAGGACTCAGGCTCTTGGGTGACTATTCGTTGGGCCCGTTGGGCACACTGTCCAGGTGGATTTGTCACGTAATCCTGTAGTCGACCTCTTCTGATGAGGTGTTCAATAGCATCTTTCAGAGTACGGCATTCTAAGGTGGTGTGCCCAGCCTCATTGTGATAAGCACAGAATCTGTTCTGATCTCTGGATTTAGGGGCGTCCTTAGTGGTTGGGGCCTCCCAAAGTCCTCGTTATGCCTTTCTACCGTGAAGATTCTGTCCTGTGTGTCTGTTAGGATGTTGTAAATCTCAAAGCGATCTCTGGGCCGCTGAGGTTTTGCCTTCTTCACGAGGTGAGGAGTGGGGTGATCAGAACTCTCGCTACTCCTCTTTATTCTCGCAGTTGGACTACTTTGACCCATTTTGGGCTTAGGCTCCTCTGTCCCGAAGGTTTCTTCCCACCTTATTTGCTTGGTTGCCTGATCATAGAATTTAGCGAGGTCTCGAGCGGGGGACTGTAGAGGCTTCTGTATAGTTTGCCGTCTTTGCGGAGTCCCGCTGAGATGGCTGTTAAAACACTTTCCTTTGAGGGGTTTTCCATGGAGTTGGCCTTGTATCTGAATCGGGCTATGTAACCTTTGAGCAGCTCGTCCCTACGCTGGAAAATCATCGCAAGATGGCAGGGAGGCGCAAGTTGTCTCTTTAGCACCCGATATTGGTCTACAAATTTCTTTTGGTAGTCCTCCCAGCTGCCAATACTACGTGCGGGGAGGCGTCTGAGCCAAGCGCGAGGTGCCGCCCCTAATGTGGGGGGAAAAACATGGCACTTCATCAGGGGTTCGATCGTTTGGAGGTTCATTTGAGTGTTAAACGCGTCTAAGTTATCGCTTGGGTCGCTGTTCCCGTCATACAGCGGGATAGCAGGCACCTTGAGTTTCTGCGGGAGAGGTTGCTTCTCAATCTCCACAGAGAACGATGAGGTTTCTCCATAACATGTCTGATTATGCTGAGGCTGTGGGCATTCTTCATGTATCTTTAGCCTTTGGAGAACCTCATCCATTGCCGGATGCTAGCTTTCGCGCTGAGGGGTAGAGCTTTCCGTGCGTTATGAGCCCCCCAGTTGGTGGCTGTCGCGATCATCGCGAACCTCTCTTCGAGCTTCTTCTCGAAGCTGCTGGAGTCAGGCCATAAATTCTTCTTGTCTTTAGGCATTTTGTACTTGTGCCTGGGCAAGCGCTTTAACAATTTCAGCCAATTCTTTGACGGTATTTTCTAAGGCCGATCGAGATTGATCAGGCATCTGCGCCTCCTACACCTCAGGCGTGAGAGTGTGTTGGGATGCTGGAGCTATAGAGCTTTGAGTTGTTCTCCCTCGAGCCATTACTGAACAGTAGTGGAGACTTCAAAAAGCGGATGATTCCCCACAGATGGTGCCAAAGATGTTAACGTCGAAATTCAGTTTGTACGGAGGACCTGAACTTCGGCCAACAGGATGTGGATTTCGGGAATCAATGCCGCTTCTGAAGTGTTGTGGAAATGGAGTTGAGAGGGAGAGATGGTAAAAGAGAGGTTTTTAACGTGGTTCAGCTAAATCCGGACGGTACCGGACCTTACGTCCATGGCAAAGATTTTATTAATATTGAATGATTTGCAAGAGTTCTGCTTACAAAATTCACCCCTTTTCTTCTGCTAACAATGTCATCCTATTTATAGAAGGAGGAGGGGTTACAAGCAGTAATTGCTAGCTACAGTTGTGTTACATCAAATAAATGAGAAAAGACAATAAGTAGACCATATCCCGGTAATAGGCTATGAAGCAGACTTTCTTAGGCCGACATGTAGGCTTGTAGCCGCCAACGTGTCAGGCAAGGTACTCTGCTATCTCAAGCGAGAGCTTCACAGTTCGGGGAGGCCACTAGGGTCACCGTAGTTGGGAGGTGAGCGCGAGCAGAACGATCGCTGGGTCGATCCTTGAACTCATTATCGCTGAGTCGTGCTATTGTCGGAGTGTGGCCCTTCGAACCATAGTTGAGTGAGACAGAATTTGACGCTCGTTGTCGTTGTCTGATCTCTTGAAGGCTTCTCGCTAAAGCGCGAGGACTGGTCTTCGATTCCTCGGGGACTTGTCCTCACGAGGCTACTTTAGTGTACAACAATGGGCAATGTTTTAATTACAATTAGGGGTAATCTAATCCTTTTACCTTTCATACTTATCCATAAGCAATCTTTTAATATTAAAATATTTTATATAACGATGCTATATTATCTTCACTCCACTAAAATGGGTATGTGATTTTCAAAAAATCTATTTCCTATCAAGCGAGGTTAGAATGGCACCAAAATTTGAAAGATTATAGTTCTCATGACGCTCTCCAATAAAATATGCATTTTGACTATCTTTTAAAGCCTTAAACTATGTCAAAAATCAAGCCAAAGTTAGCCTACCTAATTCTTCTCCTTTTTCCTAACATGTAACCTTCCTGTGTGAGTTTTAGCAACTTATTTCACTTTCTATTTCTAATTCAAACTTCTTTGATGGTTTGTAACTTGTTTTAGGTATACTGAAAGAAAAAAAGCTAATCTTCATGATCTTCAAGTTTTCTGATTCTAAGCTATTTTTCACTACTAATAGTGTAGGTTTTACTGTAAATTTAGTCAAAGAAATTTGAGGCTTGACATGATAGGTCAAGACAAATTATTGTGAGTGATGTAGAACACATGCACCTTATTTTTTATAATTGACTTATTAGGATGATGATTATAAAATTAAAAATGCCTTGTATTACAAGAGACATTTTAAAAAAAGAGGGCAGAGTCTCAGATTGTTGATGCACAAGTCAACCCAGGATCGAAATCAAGCAATTGGGTAGAAACAGTTGGAGGGAGCATAAAGGTGGAATTTAAGAGCTTGGATCACAAGCATATGATGGTGCAATGGATGAGATTCCTAGCCATACATATTCCTAACCACCCTAGCAATAGGAAGGTGAAAGTAGAGTCGCATCACTTAATGTTGAGTGACATGCCTACTTCAGTCAATATAATGTAATGCTTAATTCTATTTTCGACCACCTTTAGATTAGGCCAACTTTCCCATTTTAAGCTTCCCCATTATCTTCACATGGTCTCACTAACCCTACACAACAACCTAATCAATTTGCTATACAAGGCATTGCAAATGAAGATGTCTAACATGATGAGCACCAAAAAGAGACTAAGAATGCTAATTTTGGAGCGGATCATTAGTGCTTATGATATTTTGGTTGATCAAATCATACTTTAAGGGTGTATTATTATGGATTAATGATTAAGAACATGTTGTATAAATATTATTTAAATTTGGAATTATGTAAAAACTCTTTGTTTATGCAATTTTATCAAATTTTATACAAGTATTCAGTCACTTTAATTTATGACAAATTGTAGTTTTTTAAGGAAAACAATTTCAATTTTGAGGTGGCATTTCTTTAAATTTTATGTGTTTCCATGATTTTTCTCACGGGAAAATTTGTGAGAAATTAATTTTTTGAAAAAAATTCAAAAGGACTTCCCATGGATTTTTCTTTGGGAAACAATTTCCCATGAAAAAATTCGTGGGAAAGTCCATTGAAAACTTTTCAAATTTTTTTTTTAAAAATTTGGTGTAGAAATGGACACTTGAATTTCCCCATGAAAAATTTTTCATGGGAAATTCCATAGGAAACTAAATTTTCCATGGTTTTTTTTTACTATTTTCCAAATGATTTTTCCATGGGAAATCAATATTTTTCTTATAGTGTCTCACATTGCAATGGTGCTTATGGGTTTATACAACTAAGATATGATAGAAATCATATATAGTTAGTTATACTTTGATGCTATTTTGTACCCTAAGAATCATAAAAGAGACAAATGTTGAGTATGGCTTTACTATGTATGAAGGTTTGTGAATGTTAACAAGAGATCTATTGCTTCTCAAAATGAGGGGAAAATATCCGATTTTTCCTAAGAACCTTGACATTAGGAATCCTACGCCAAGGTGGGGTGAAATCAAAAAAGAGTTTTTTGAGTTTTGCAAATGAGTAAAGGAATGTATACTTAGCTATTGAATTGTCTGGATTTTCCAACTTAATACCAGATCCTAAGCTTGATTAGGACATTATATCAATGGAAGGATTGTATTGAACAATAATTGTAATTGGAAAGGTTTATTACATTATTCACTTTAACTAGGCCTTTATGATATGTTGTTAGATAATAACAATGATTTATAGGGATTTAGAGTTAATGACAAAGTTTAATCAACCTCAAAGGTTGAAGCCTTGTTACTAGCATAATGATTAACCTTAAAGATTCCACATATCAAGTCAGATATATCCATATTTATTTATTTATTTAAAGAGAACTGATTGAATCATGAGGTAATTGGCCATTCAACAATGATATAGTTGCTGAGAGAAAATAAACAAATATAAAAAAAAGTTCATTTATGTATTGGATAATGTTTTAGAAAATTCCTTGTTTACTATGTAATAGTTGACTAGGATTATTAGAAATAAATATAAATAAAGAGTTTATGTATTTTATTGAGCAATATTTTAGGAAATTCCTTCTTGAATAAGTAGTAGTTCACTAGGATTCCTAGAAATAAATATAAATAGAGTTTATTTATTTATTTATTTTATCAAACAATGTTTTAGGAATTTCATTGTGCACTAAGTAATAGTTGATTAAGATTCTTAATAACCCTAGTAGTCTTCTTGAAAGAAGCTACTTGGTATGCAAGTCATGATATGACTATGGAAAGAGATCTACAATGGCAATAGAGAACCTTAATATACAATACAACACAATAACGACTATAAGAGTTGTAGATACTAGATTCATGTGTGCTCATAAGTTGAGTTAATAATGAAATATTGCCCTCTCTTTTCCTTTTTTCATTTTATAATTATTGTTTAGCATGTAGATGTGATCAAATAGAGGTTGATCATGTGCATTAGGCTTAAAGGACACATGCTTGGGTTTCTTTACTAAAGTTCTAAAACCCATACAACTAGGAGATAGGTAAACAAGTTATCTTTCTATCAATTCTATGTTAATGAACCAAATTAATTGAATGAGTGGTCCTTGGGATGGAAGTTTAAACCAACTTAAAAGTGTTAGAAGCAACTCCAAGTAGTTCAAAGTTAATTAATATTTTTAAGTTTTCATTGTGTTTGTATTGATGCAATCCTAAATTTCCAAACAGAAGCAACATCTCGAGCCATGTTGAAATAGTGAAAAATGTTAATATCTAGTACAGATTAACACCTAATGGCAACAACCAACAACTATCTACCAAAAACCAAGGAAATGCTACCTAGGGGTCAGGAAAAAATAACAATATCAAATAAATCAACCACAATTACCTAAAATTGGATGGTTTATTTTGATTAAAATTTTTAATTAGTTAAAACATGTGAATTTTTTTTTTATGAAAATTAGGTTGGCGATTAGATACGAGTATGAATTCCTTAATCACATCTAACTAAACATAACTGAAGAAGACAATATTTCAATATAAAATCTTTTAAAATCCTTGAACTAAAACTTGTTTCCTATGTAGGAGTATGTATAAACCATACACATCGTAATAAACTAATCAAATCGCATGCAAAATGAATGGTTTATGGCAATCAAAGCAATCTATCAGTTTATAGCAGTTCAATTAAAATCAATTATCTCTTATGTTTAGATTAAAAATGGGTCTAGAACAAGCAAATTGAAAATTTTGGTTCAATTAGTTTTTGCCTAAATTGACTTAAACAAACCAGAGCCTTTCCCTAATGCTACCCATGTCGTTTGACTAATGAATCGAGAGGGAGGTAGATAACCCTCATAGGAACAATCCTTATGATCTTTGGCAGAAACGGGAAAAACATTAAGGAGTACAAAAGTCTACAACGTCACCTAAGATACTTTTGGCTACAAAGAAACTAAATCTTGAAAACCTTATCTTGCTTTTTGACACAGAAATTAAAAACCTCAGAAATAACATTGGCGAGCCTATGGAGATTAGATTCGATATGGTAAAACATAAGGTGAAGAGTCCTTGTAGACACCAGCAGTGCGGTAGACATTTTGCAGCTATCAGCCTTCAAGTAGCAAAGGTATAGACCAGCAGACCTAAAAGAGATAGTCATTATAGTGTTTGGATTCGGAGGGATGGCACTAAGGGCTTATTTGATAAAGCAATGAGATAAATGATTATTCATAATAAATTTTAAAATAATTAATTTTATAAAATTTATTTTATATTTAATAACATCTTTTGATAATTGATTATGCATAATTTATTCTTGTTTGGATGATGCTTAGAAAAATCAATTTTTAGTATTAAATTACTAATAGGACAATAAGAAAGAGAATGATAGTTTTTGTTGCTATTAGTGGAATAAGGATTATAAAGACAAGAGAAAAAAAATGAGATTAATATGGGTATAAATCTTAATATTTCTCTTTCTATATCCCAATTAAAATAGAAATTACTCTAAATAACTCTTAGCTTAGTCGAGATTATAAACAGTAATTTATTATTGATACACTTTAAAAGTGTAATTAAACATTTCTAAAAAGTATTATATCAAATATTTGATCTATAATTGATTATTAAGGAAATTCTAATCATTAGACCAATTAAGCACTAAGAATTAAAGGTGTGGTGCTCCCACGGGTAGCACTAGTCAAAGGAGATAAGATCTCTTTCTGACACGTTGGATTCTTAGCGTCCAACACCTAGTCATTATACAATACGATTCTAGGGAGGCTAAGCCTCAACAAGCTCAAAGTGATTCCTTTGACCTATCATCTAGCCTAAAATTCTTAACATCCCGAGTCATAGGCACTAGTTACAAAAATCCAAAACAAGCAAGGGCTTGCGCCACGGAGATGATAAGGCCAGGAAAGAAGGAAATGAGAACTAGGATCAAAGGGCTAGAGTACAAAATAAGTTCTCACCCTATCAAGGTTTGATCCCAAGGAAATGACCAGCCTTGTTGTTTGAGCTAATGTGACTAGAAAGGACAAAAGGCCAGAACCTAAAGACAAGGTAAAAAAGGTGTACTTCCAATCTGTTCGATAGTATCAAGGTAGCCTTCTTGATCGAGTAAAAATCCCAAATAGTTGAGTTTTTGAAAAAAAAAAGATGACATATTAGCATTGGTTCCAGTAGACATGCAAGGGATAAATCCTCAGTCATATTCCATCAATTGGTAGCGGATTGAACAACCAAATCGTGAAATAGAAGAAGAGGCCCATAGGAGAGGAGTGCAGTCAAGCGATCAAAGAAGAGGTAAGAAAGTTGCTTGATGCAAGATACATTCAAGAGATAAAATACTCAAAGTGGCTAGCAATCCCTGTTATATTGAAAGAGCAAATGAGAAGTGGAGAATGTAACTGACTTCATGGATCTCAACGACATGTTGTCCCTAGGATAACTATCCACGACTTTCTTGTAGATGGATCTGTTGGGTACAAAACACTCAGCTTTGCCAATGCTTTCTTCTGATATAACCAAATCAAGATGGCTAAAGAAAAGATAATAAAATTGCATTAATAACGAAAGAAGGAATATATTGCTAATATGTGATGCCTTTCTGATTAAAGAATGCAAAGCCACCCATCAAAAAGTAGTCAACAAAGTCTTTGAAGGACAGATACGAAGAAACCTCGAGATATATGTGGATGACATGCTCATAAAAAATATCAAGGTAGAGGATTGATGATCATTCAATGAAAGATTGAAGAAAATTCTCACAAGGTCATAGCCATCAGGGAACTACGCCCCAAGAATGCCAATAGACATCCTTATGTTGGAGGAAGAGTAATGTACCACTTAAAATCAATGAAAATATCTCCATAAAACTCTCGAAGTAATGAAGCGATTCAACTAGGCCAAGGTAGTTCACATATCTCAAAGTAAAAAACGCATGAGCTCACTCACTCTTGAAGTTAGTCACAACCACGTCTTGTTTAGAAAAAAGATCCATTTTCATGCAAAACTGGAAAAAGCCTAGCATTGAAGAGCTAGAGGAGGTAACAAACATTGATGAAGAGACTTCCACGTGGATGACTCCAATCAAGGAGTACATTGAAACCAAGGAGCTACCTTTGAATAAACAACAAGCCAAAGCGTTGATCTAGAAATTAGTCTGGTTTTGCTTAAAGGATGGAGTACTCTAGAAAAGAGGCTTCTCACAACCTTACTTGAGGTGCTTAACACCATAAAAAGCAAACTATAACATGTCTGAAATACACAGTGGAGTTTGAGAAGTCTACTCTAACAAAAGAACCCTAACTCACAAGAAATAGCCTACTGTGAGAAAGGACACAAAAATATACACTAAGAGTTATGAAGCATGCTAAAAATTTAAATCAACATCCTGGAACCCTACCTTAGAATTTTAAAATCCTACATTCTACTCATTTTGAGAATTTCACCTATTCTCAGAAAGATGTTAGAATTACTTGGCTATCAAAATCGTAAAAAGACGAGTAAGTATCACAAGACTAAACATCAATGTAAAGAATCTAAAAACAGCTATTAGATCTTATTAATAATGTTTTAAAATTTTTGAAACCTCTGGTGGTCAATAAGAATACCATTTTCAATACAGATGAATGTTAATGGATGATGCTAGTTGAGAGATCTCTCTATTGTTGTGTATGCACTATAGCCTATATGGAACATAAGACGTATATTCTCCTTTAGAATGTCACCTCATATAGCCTTGCCTCCCCCGTGATTTCAAATGGACTAATAGGCCTTAAAATAGGAGTGTTTTAACTAGCGCTTATTACTTCAGCTCTATTTAATATTAGTATAGGCAAAGATGACATGCTTCATGAAACCATTCACTTTTAATCATGATATGATACTTATAGACTGATAATTTATACTACATGATAAGATGTCCTTCGATAATGTTGGGAGATATTTTTCCCCTCAACAGAATCTATTTTCAAATAAAATAAATTTCACATTCACAAAACAAATACTATGTAAGATATAATTAAGTGTTACCTAGAGTGAAAACATAAATGAACAGGTGTCTAATCTCATGCAGGTAATGAATGTCTTTAACATATAATATGTTCACATTCTATTCTTTCATTTTCCCTTTATTTTAATTTTGCTTGGCTGCACGATTCCTTCGCAATAGGAGGAAGTTATTTTTATTTAGCTGGGGTGAACTCGTCAGCTCGATTCGGAAAAGAAAAATTCTCTGAAGCCAGCAATTAGCTGAACTCCCTCCGATCCAAAGTTCTTATCTCAATTTCTTTTCATTCCGTAGATCCACTGTCATCAAAACTGGAAAACAGAAATTCCTGAAAATAAGTGATACACTGCCCAATAATTAGGGCATTTAAAATGCGACAACAATGAAAGTTGATAACAGATATTATCCGCCTCAGTATACAACCTCATGACCACACAAATAGGGACTACAATCAAAATTTGGATCAATTGGGAGCCACTTTAATGACTTTGACTACGTTGACTTCTTACATCATATATGCCACTGTTCTGCAATTCTACTAGGCTAAGATAAGTCAAATTCATGAGCCGAACAGCAACCTCAGTTCAGTTGAAGGAAGAAAGTCAGCAAAAATATATGCAGTGGTTGCATGATGAGATGTGAAGATGTTTTGGGCAATAGGGAATGTAAATTATCTCATCACAGATTCTTTCACGAAGTATCGGCCACCAGAGCTGCAATATCAGGGATTGATATCAGAATGCATATAGTACTTTAAAATTGAGCCAAGCGCTAAAATAGAGTATTCTGACTCACGCATATTCGAGGTGAATATTCATAAATCGACGGTTTTCTTTGCTCTGTGCGAGTGTCACTGAACCTTCAATGAGTTGATCTTGTTCCAGTTCTATTGGATCATAAAAATAGATCACTGTCTGCAAAATAATTTATAAAGATCAAGGTTACAGATCAACATCAGACCACAGAATACAACTCTGGGCATCATATTACAGATTCCAGTAGCCTACCAGTAGTCAAGTCGCCATAATGAATGTAACAGAACAATTGCTTCCTTGCCCAAGAATAAATAAATAATTTGTCAACTGTTATTAAATAAAATGTATTTGTGTGTCCTGTTAGCAAGAGTATTAGTTATTATGCTTATTATGTAAAACCTTAAATAATATAGAAAAGATAGCTACACACAAGCACATGGCTTCCAAACTCTCAATTTCTGCAGCATGGTATCAAGAGCCTAAAATTCTCATTCTATAGTGCAAATTCCGTCCTCTTCTCTACCCTTTTCTATTTCTTAAATCATTTCTTTCTCTTAATCTGCCACTGCTAACTAAGGTAGTGTAGAGTAATTATAAAACTATTGCTAGCCCTCTCCTAACAGCTTAAGCATTTGGGAACTAGCACTTTATATGATATCAGAGCCTCTTCTGAAAGATCAATACAGCCTCCACTCTAAATATTAAATATTTGTACAAGGTAAAGTGGGCTTGTGCTATATGCACGCTTCAAGCCTATTGTGTGAGGGGGCATGTTATAGTAATGACAAAACCATTCCTAGGCCTCTTCCCAACAGCTTAAGCTTTTGGGAACAATTTTCACTTGATACAATTGATAGATCGCATATATTGGCATGGGTGATCACTAAGGGTGGCAAATGGATGGCTTTGAGGATTTGGATCGGGACATTTATGGATGGATCATTGTTGACTCATCTATCCATTTATGACCCAATTAAAATTTTGTTTGGATTATGGATTGACCCATGACCAATACATAAAGGATGAGATCCAATCCATTTATACATTTCACTATCATTGTTTTTATATCATTTTATTCTATCATTTTGATCACAGCTGCTATTTTGCTACCAGTATTAGAAACAATTCTTATTATTAAAAATTTTAAAATTATACTTTAACTCGTCTTTAAATTTTAATTTATTTTTGTCATTTAAGGGCAGGAGTCATTTTTATTTTCTTGTGAGGGATAATACGTTTCACATTTGATGTCCCAAAACATGTTCTATTAACTCACTTAATCCCACATATTTTACATCTTACTTTTGGTATCCCATCTTCATCCATCATTTCGTCAAATTGATCTCATACTGCAAAAGTTACTTGGCCCCATAGACCTCTAGCGACTCCTATTTGTAAAATGGTATAGGCTAAGTCCTAACTTTTAACTCGTTTTACAAAATAGGTTGAGCCATATTAATTAAAACATAGCCCATTAGCCTACTAGGCCAACCCATATATTTTTATATATAAAATAGAACAGGGTTAGGTCTAGCCTATTTTAGGCAAGGACACGTTCCACTCTTATCTACAATTCTATGAAATTTAAAAATATTATCTACAGAACAATTGCAACAAATTCAATAAAAAATTTACCAGGAAGAATTATACTTTATATACCAAAATGACAAAATATGTATAATGTAATACGAAGCAAGGTGAATCTTTAATCACCATTTTGTTAAATGTCTATTTTAATTATTGAATAAAAACATATCAAGATGAATGGATAATAGAAAACCATAGATGGATTAGTAATGACCCTTTTACTAACGGATAAACAATCTACTCATCCATTTGATCAAACATTATGGATGGATTTGGATAGACCCAAAGTTGGATAGATTGGATATATTCATGGATATCTATCCATTGTAGGGAGTGTACAGCAGCTGGAGAGGTTTGCTTTGAATGTAATTTTTGCTACAATCAGAGCTCCGGTGCGTGGAACAACTTGAATTTGAAGTGGTTTCTTCTGCAATCTGAATTCTGGCGTGCGGAACAATCAGATTTTTGGTGGAGGCCAGTTTTCTAGGTGAATTTCAAAGCTAGCAGGTCTGCACTTTCTCAAACAGCACTTTCTGGTTTTGAGGCTAATATTCTGTTAGATTTCTTTTTAGTTGGTTTTTCAATTCTGTAAATAAAATTCTGAGTATTAGTGTGTGGTATTTCATGGCTGAAACTGAAAAGAAAAAAGTCACTGAATTTCTTACATTTTCCAGGATAACTGACAGGCTATTGATGGGATGAGGGAATGGCCTCTGCTAAGTAGTGTAAATATGGTAACTATTAGTAGGATTGTAATCTGATTCTTAGGATAGTCAGTGCTGATTTTTAGGTATTGATAGCTGATTGATTGTAATCATCTCATTTAATTCTGTGTATAAATATAACACATGTCTGAGACAAATTGCTCAAACCTTTAAACCATCTTTTCTAACTACCTCCAATGGAACAAAAAAAAGAAAAAAACTTTTTGTGGATAATTAAATCAAAAAATGGTTGATGAATGATTTAAAAATTTTCAATCAGCTTGCCAAGACTATAGATAACTCAATAACTGTTGTATTTAACCATTGCAACATGGTGAACCAGTTATAGAACTACACTGAATTATTTAATGCAAGTAAGCATGATATTTCCCTTATTCACAAATAGATGCAGAGTGTACATAGGGCTGATAAAAAAGGAAGGTCTCTTTGGGTACTATATGGAGGTGAAGCAGGCTTTTGAGGAGAAAAGAAAATCAATGTTTGATGCAAGCACATGATGAATCACAAACTCTAGTGCTTTCTTGCAGGGTTGGATCCTATGTATGATGTAATTCGTACACAATTATTAGTGGGGCAGGAACTCCAAACTTCCTTAAGTGATATGTATGCCCATCTTCTTCACTTATGTAAGGATTCCCAAAGTCAACTGTGTATAGTGATTTTTAAGCATTGGTGAGTACTCTAGGCTTTCTACTGGAACATTAGTCCAAACAAGTAATCTTACATCTTGTCTCTCTACTACTTCACATAGCTGGGTCATTGACTCGTGTGCCACTGCTCATGTGATTGGGAGCACAGGTACTCTTTCATCCTTTAATCCCTCGTCTACTCTTCCTAATGTTACCTCAATAAATGGTTCAGCTACTCCAGTTGTTAAAGGTGGTATGGCTCACCCCACTAAATTTATTTTTGTCCCCAGTACTATTCTTACCTGAATTCCCTTTTAATCAATTGTCTGTCAGTAAAATTACCAATGCCTTGAATTGTGTTATTTTTCCCAGCTATTGTAATTTCAAGATCTTGGAACGAAGCAAATTATTGGTGGAGGCCATGAATTAGGTGGATTATATGTGCTTAAGATTCATGATGCACCCTGCTCAGCTGCTTGCAGTAGTGCTAGTGATTCCTTTGTTCAACAACTTATTCTTGTTTTCGCCATCCATTCTCTTCTTGTCCTGAAGAAATCATGTCCTAGTTTAACTTCTGTGCGTGAATCATGCCAATTGGCAAACAACAAAGATTACCTTACATGTCTAGGATAAATAAAAGGGTTTGCATCTCCTCTTGAGTTGATCCATTCTGATATTTAAGATCCTTGTTCTACTATTTCAACATCTGGATTTTGTTACAATTAAGAATGTTCTAAAAATTGAGATACCAATAGTCATTTATTTTTGCATTGTAAGATGGCTTGGCAGTTATGGAATAAGCATTTTTACTTGTTTGGGCCGTGGGTTTGCCTAGCAACTTTGCACAGTTTCTTTGCTAGTAGATAATGTCGTTTTGGGAGGAATAAGAAAAAAAAACTGCCCTTGAGGAGTTGCAAGACTTGTTTTATGGTGTTTATGGTTGTAAGGAATGCTAGAATTTTTAAATAGCTATATCAGCTGATGGTGTTAGTGTGGGATAAAATTTTGCTTATCACCTAGATCTTTGAAATTTTGCTTAAAGCTCAGGGTTTCTTTTGAGAGATAAGTTTGACAGATTTGCAAAGGAGTTGGAAGCCTAGATCTTTGAAAGGATGTTTTCTTCATGTTCTATTGTATTTTTCAGTTTTCTTGCTGCCATTTGAGGATTTCTTATCCTCCCTTTTTTGTATTTCTCTCCTTCCTTCAATAATATTTCTTTTTCTACCAAAAAAGGAATGCTCATGCAATCTTTGATTTCAATCTTGCTCTAGATAAGTGATGAGAGTGAACAATGAAACCAAGACCACATACTAGAAATTGTAAAAAAACAAAGTGCATCACCTGTTGCCAATGTGTTGGAGGGTCCTCAGGTGCAGTGGACAGGACCAGTGTATCATTAGGATTTGTCCGTTTTTTCCTCTGGCCTCCATCCATTTGATTGTTGTAAACATGCAAAGTTGAGGAATGATCATTGGCCAGTGCCATAGCAGGCCCATTAAATTCAACATCAAACCAAAATGCAAAACCATGCATTGGAGCTGAAAAAAAAGGGTTAAATTTTAATAAACACATTTTTTGAAACAAGTGTGTGAGATATTATCAGTAAATTGAACAATCTAAAATGAACATTAATTTAAAGGGTCTAAAACTAAGCTTTCAATGTGAGAACTCGGGATAGGACACAATGGCATACAGCACAGTGGCACCAGACTAATGGTCTACAGAATTTGTGTACAAGCAATTAAAAGAGAAAGACAGGAATAAGGGCTATGAAGAAAGATAGTCAAAAGAAAAATTACCTCGCATCATTGACTTGAAATCATACTTTGATGTTACAGATTCAAGATCATGCATGGTAACTGAATAACAGTCTACATGTATTACCTGTCATGGTGAACGATTGATTTCATAATAAATGACATTGGCTATTAATAGGGAAGAAAACTGTAAAACCAGACAGACACACACACACAATCATAGAAATATACATATTTTGTTAACAAAAGGGCTAATATATGACATCTACCAAGAATTCTATAGAGTTTTTAGAATTTATACATTGAGGTAAAGTTATATCAGAATCAGAATAACTGAAGGACAAAAAATTTATCTCTTTAAGGAGAAAACGGATCTAAGGTACTTATTATACTATTAAGTGTCTCCTATGATTTTGATCCAAATTAGAGTTTGTAGGATAACCTGGACATACGAGAACATCTAGTCAACCTGAATATTTACTAGTGTAGATAACATCAATTTTGTCTACTCTGAATGCAATGCTATATTAAGTTAATTAATCATTCTTTTGATCATATTTTAGCAGTGAAATTGGACCACAAGATTCTCACAAAAAGCAGGAGAAAAATCTCAACCACATATTGCACAAAGAAGTCAAAAGAAAAAAAAGGAAGTGTTAAGACTAACACTCACCACATTTGGCCACGTCAATACATTTTCACCTGTTATTGTCTCGACAGAAGGTTCTTCGAATGCACACTGTTTTGCTAATGGTATCATTGCGGACACTGCAACCAAAAGCAGTATTAAAAATCATGGCAGACAAATATAGAAACTTAATTTAAGGCAGGATAACTCTGGACTCTTCTATAGACAGTGCTGGAAGATCAACTATAATATTAAAGACAAGCCATAAGTTTAGATAAGTTAAAAAATTATTGAGTTTTATTAGAACTCTACCTCTTGTGTAACCTCTATATAAATAGAAGAGTAGAGCTAAGTCTTTATGTAATTCAGCTACCTTATTTCATTCAATAATATTTCCTCTCGCACTCTCTCTTATCTTTTCCTAAACCCTAATAATTTTCTCAACAAATTGTTTGAGCCATATGAGTTCACAAGTGGCTAATGTCATGGCTCAATAGTCAGCCTTTGCACTTGATCTTACCACCACATTTTGCTTCTTACTTTTCCAAGAAATAAGATTACCTCCAATAAGAATACAAAGTAGTGCGACAATCACTCGGAGAACCTGCCAATCAGCATCAGGGTATCCAACAATCCAAGTGTGCCCTTTATTCTCATATAATAGACCTTTACTTGAATCTCCTTTGATGTATATTTTGAATTGGAACCACCACATCCCAATGAATGTCACATGGTGAGTTGAGGAACTAACTCACCACACTCACAGCAAAGGAAATGTCAGGTCGAGTGATTGTGAGATAATTTATTTTCCCAACAAGCCTGCGATATATTGCTGGATCTGACAAAGGTTCTCCTTGATCTGATAAAATGTTTAACATTAGGATGTATAGGAGTGTCCACAATATTAGAGTTCATCATGCCTGTCTCACTTAAAATGTCAAGAGCATATTTTTGTTGGGAGATAGAATACTAGAACGAGATTGAGCCACCTCAATGGCAAGAAAATACCTAAGTTTTCCTGAGTCCTTTGTTTGGAAATGATGAAATAGATGTTGCTTGAGTTGACCAATTCTATCTTGATCACTTCTTGTCATAACTATATCATCTACATACACAATGAGATATATGGACTAAGAAGTAGACAAATGATGATAAAAAGGAGTGATCTACTTCACTTCGGCAAATGTAGAAATCTTGAATAACTAGGCCTCCACCTTGAGCAACAAACCAAGGAGATTTCTCCATGTATGCCTCTTCTTCAAGGTCCCCATGTAAAAATGCATTTTTGATATCTAGCCAGTGCAAAGGCCAATGATTAATTGCAGCAACAGACTAAAGCAGATGAACTGATGCAATCTTGGCGGAAGGAGAGTAATTGTCATCATAGTTGAGCCCAAAAATTTGAGTGTAGCCTTTAGCAATCAGTTGAGTTTTTAATTGGTCTATTTTTCCATCAGGCCAACCTTGACAATATATACCCAACGTCCAACAATAGATTTTCTTAAGGTAAAGTGACCAAATCCCACATATTACTAGTATCTAAGGCTGTGATCTTGTCAAGCATTGCTTGACTCCACCCTGGGTGAGAAAGAGCTTCCTTTAAATTCTTAGGAATAGAAAGACAAGGCAGAACAAAGGCATAGTGGGAGGTAGATAAATGATGATAACTTAAGAAATTTATAGAGTATAAGGATGACAAGTTGAAAGAATACTTTGGAGGAGGGCGACAAGAGGACTATCAGGAGGATTTGAGATAGGAGAAGCTGATGGACTAAGCGATGAGTCAATATGTGCATCTTTAGTTATTTAAGTCTCAAATAGACAAGGATGTCACTAATAAGTGATAAGAGGCTTGTCTTGTTGAGAAGTGATGGACTTGAAGGAAGCTGTACCAAATCAATGACTAGAATGTGTAAAACCTCAATCACTGGAATAGACTCCCCAAACGAAGTCTTGAAAACGTAACATCAGCATATGTGAAATATTTATTTAGACTTGGAGAATAGCACTAGTACCCTCTTCGTAGCCTCAAGTAACCCAAAAAAATATGGGTAAAATACTCATGGGCATTATCACTATGAAGTGTTCATACATTTCAATCCAAATTGCGTATGAATGTCAAAAACAAGGATTTGAAAATTGAGAATAACATAGAATGATCTTTCATTAAATATAACCAAGTACAATCAAAATAATTTGTCAATGAGTAGAAAATGATGAAAACCTAAAGTGAACCTGACATGACAAGGACCCTATACATAGAATGAACAAAAGAAAACAAAGACTCAGCTCAACTATAAGTTTATTTGAAAAAAAACTACAAATATATTTACCAAGTTGGCTTGACTCAATCAAGTGACTTCAAATTTCAAAGACTTGGAACCATTTTTTAGCTTTGAAAGACTTTGGGTGACCTAAAGGATAATGGATTGATTATGGAGAATCTGTAACATCACAAATAATTGAAGATGCAAGCTGTATGTAGTAGAGCCTTGTCGACACATGCCCAATGCCAATTGTCTTCCATGCATCTTGATATTGCATAAGAAACGAATCAGCAAAAAAGGTTATAAAACAATTAAGAGAAGTTGACTAATAGAAATCAAATTGAAAGGAGAATTGGCCATGTAAAGAACGGATTGTAGATGTAAGGAAGGAAGAGGTTTAGCCTGACCAATGACATGAGAAACTATTTTGGAGTCATCAGCCGAAGTAATTGAAGGGAGAGACTTAGTTTTACAATCAAGATAAGAATTGATTACCAAATATGTGATCAAATGATCCTGAGTCAAGAATCCAATGATCAAAAGATGTAGAATGAGATAAACATGCTATAAAATTACCAATGTGCACAATGAGTGCAATATGTATCTGTTCTTATTTGGATGCCTTAAACTGAACCAATTCTCAATAGTCTAGGTCAACGGACATAGAAGATTGGTTGTTATTAGATGATTTAGAACCAGAGTCAATATGAACAACATTGACAGGTCAAGGAGGTCAACCATGCAAGGCAAAGCATTTATCTCGTGTGTGTCCCAGCTTATGGCAGCGAATATATTGGAATCAAGAAAGCCATCCTTGATTGGTTTGACTACCACCACATCCTCATCACTAGTATGGGTCACCAAAGTAGAGTTTTTGACAATAATGGGAGTTGTTGAGACTAAAGGAGAGAACTGTAATAATCAATTGATCAAATCATCTACTGTGGCCAATATCTAATGACAAAAAGCATCAAGATCAAAATATAATCCTGCAAGAATAAGAACTACGAAGAATTTGTATTGATTTCTTGATCTTTGGCGTCAGCTGTAATGGGCAGAATTTTCTTGTATTGCTCAATTGTTGCTTGAGCACTGCCCAAATAAGAGAATAAATCCAAATCCTATTTCAGATCCTTCAAACTGATCATGACATTATACAATCGTTGAAGATCATTGATATATAATTTCTTAGCCTTTTCCCAAAGGTGCAACAAGTATTACATGGCTGAGAAATAACCAGCAATTTTGGATCAACTGACTGCCATAATATTGCACATAATTGTGCATCAATCTTCTTCCAATTATTCCAACTATCATCGGGAAAATCTTCAGCTCCATGAACCATAAACCTTAACTCAACCAAAGCACTGCAAGAGGTAGAGTTGGATTCATTCAATTTTTTGGAAGTAATAGTGGGAGTTCCAGAAATCATAGAGGAGAAATGTTATTGGAATTTCCAGGCTTAGTGGTAAACACTCTGCTGACATCCCAAAAAAAAAAAAAAGGGGGATGGAAGAGAATAAAGATTGGGTATACTGAAGGTTTAGGAGGCTTAGGTCATGCGTTGATGTGGACGGTGTGCATGTGTTCAAGCATCAATACGGGGTTGTGCTTGAGGTGGCAAACAGCAAGGTCGGACCAGTTTTGGCATGCCAAGTCTTTTTCTGGGCTTGGTATTTTTTCAAAAAACAGGTGTTGGATGGTGTTTTGGGAAGAAGAATGGTGTTTGGTCTTGTATGGTGGTATTCTATTTTGTACAAAGGGAGATGTTTATGGTAGGTCTGGGACAGAGAAGGCTGATGACTATCTGGGGACATTTAGGTTGAGTGATTAGGCTGAAGGTTGAAGGAAAAAATGGTAGCAAAGACATGAACAATGGCTACCAATAATGCAGCAGAAGATGATGAGCTAGAAACCCTCCAAGGAGGGCTCCAATACCAACTTGAAACTAGAGAAATCTAATAATAGAAAAGGCTTGAGCAAATTGCTTCAGGCAAGAGCTTCTATTTATACATGGAATACAATCAATTAGAGCTAATTAGCCCTGATTCTAGCCGAACTATAAAACGAAAATAATTACAATAAGGAATCTCTAACAGTCAACCTATAATCAATCATAACAATATAAGATAACTTCCTAATATATACAATCTAAGATAACTTCCTAACATATACATAACTCTAAAAGATCTTACGATTAGGATTCACGCCTCTCACTCTTGTACTCTCTCACATGTTTTGCAAGAAGCAACATTATAAAATTAGGATAAGATAGATGTTTCTTAATCATATCCAACAAAATATGTAACTTCTATCTAAAGGAATGCTTCAAAGATACTGGTAATCAATTGTACATAAAATGTCATATGATAAAAAAAGAAAAAGTACATAAGCCATTTTCATAAGTCAAATATATGAATCATTAAGAACTAAGACCTGTCCATCCACAAGGATACTAGATATATAAAATTCATACAAAACACACATTTCAAATCTGCATTAAATATAGTACAAATATGTAGTCATCATAACAATTGGGGGATTCATCTCTGTTAGCAAGCTGTGTACTCACTATCAATTCCATAAACATTGCGCCAAAAGTTAATGCTTTCATCATATCTGCCAGGATGTGTGACAGGAGCCATGTACAACTGTGGAGGGTAAAAGAAATCAGAGTTATTTTATACAAAAATAAAATGGAACCAGCTAATATCTATGCCCCAGTCATTCAAGAAATAAGTAAAAGCAAAAAAGAATAACTTGAATTAGAAGTAAGCTCTGGTAACTTGGGCTAGTTACTTATTACATTAACAAATTAACTTCGCCAGAAACAAATTTACTACAAACAATGTTTATATGTTAATAAAAGAAGTCACCGTGGCATTTGAAGGAAGAATAAGACCACCAGGTTTGAGCCAGCGATCTCTAGCAGAAATAACACTTCCCAACATGCTCTACAAGGAAAAGTTAGTATTCAAAACATTATAGGTCAAAGAGAACAAAATGTGCTTGGAAGCTAAATTATCAGTGATAAGCCAATCATAAGGAACATAATGCAATAAAACTTCGAGATCATAAGTCAGTTTCAATTTCTATTTCAAATACATGAAACTAATTTGTAAATCTTTCCCAGTTCCTTTCTTGTTTTGAGAGACAAAAGAAAAGGTTTCTTCTCTTTTTTTTCTTCTTTATATTATCATACTGCCAATTTAGCTCAGTCCTTCCCAGCACATTATCTGGCCTTCCACCAGACTAAATATATAACATTTTTTTTAACTTTTAATATCTGTCTACTCAATCAACCAAAAGAATACTTATAGGCACCTCATACAGGAGCATATAGCCCATCCACTCTGAAATTATAACATCGACCCCTTCATCAATTTCTATATCCTGCATATAACATAATCTAACATGAATATTATAAGAGGAATACATAGTTGATTCCTACAGGAAAGTTTACAAGTTAAAGCAAGGAAAACAATATAAAGTATGCTGAGAAATATACAGATTAAACAGAATAACATTGACTTTCTTTCTTGCAAATTGAAATCATTACTCGGAAAAAAAGAAAATAATTTTATAGTGGCAGATATCTTTCTGTACACGCACCTCTTTTCCTTCTCATTTTCATTTTTATGCTGGAACTCCCACAAGAACTAGTTAACTCCCTTTCTTGAGATACACTTTCAAGTTGCTAAAATTATTGATTATTTTCATATTTGAAGCATTTCACATCCATGGTATTCACTGTCGGCAGAAAGTCAGTTAGGACAGGAACTCCCACGAGAGTTGATTAAATCCTCTTTTGAGATACACTTTAAATTTACTAGGATTATTGGTTATTTTTCATACTTAACATTTGGTATTAACAGGGTTCACTGACTGCAGGATGTGAATTAGAACAGGTCAAAAAATGAGACGTTAGCTGTATGGAGACTTTCTTTGTTTGACTATCAGGAACTGTGGCTATACAGTACTTGACAAATGGAAAAGGAATTTTCTACAGGAAGAGATTCCCAAGATAGGGAATGAGAGGAGATTGACATCAAAGTGATTTATCTGCAACAGTTATCTTTTCAACTTTGTCCCTCTTTCATTGACTCACCATATCTTTTCCACTTTAAATTTCTCTAGTTTAACATAAAAGATATTCAATACATTCGAAAATGCTCAGACCTTGTAAAGGATGTTAACAGTCAACAAAGCCATTCTATATGTCCCCATGAACATAAACCCCATGGAATATTCTTATCTAATATTAGTTTGAAAATGATTGAATGCAGTTCATTGTCTCTGTGTTCTCAGTATCACAATTTGGAAATTCTCATATTTGAAAGGTGTGGTCATACATTATGTCAATTGCCAAAAATTAGGCCATCATCCTCAAAAATTGGAAAATTATAGCAACCATTTCAGAGAACAGAAATCAATGTTCAGAGAAACCTACCTCAACTCGTCCATGCAATACAATGACAACGTCAGACAGATTGTTTGCTTTCACAACTTCATTTGCCTAATTACCCAAAAAAAAAAAAAAAAGAGAAAAAGAAAATACAGTCAATTGAAACCAAAAACTCAGACCTAAAATTGTCACTAGACATCGTAAACTGTTATCTGGGGTCCTCAATCATCAAGAGAATGAAGTCAGCACTTAACAGAAAAATGGTAAGATGATGACATTCTTTTCATGGAAATTTACATAAAAGAAGAGAAAAGAGGGAGGTTAAGTAGACAAACAGACATAACCAATTCACAACTGATATTAAAAATTATTATAATGTTGAGCAACCATCTACAGAATAGCCACAACGGATTAATGAGTAATAAAACTATAATGGAGAGACAAATGTCACAATCAAGGGAGAGACAAAAGCATGCTTTTATGAGTAGGGAAACATAAATTATGAAGCTTATCTAGGCAAGGAACACAAACACCTAGTATTGAAGCAGACTTTCCCTAAGATCCAGTAGAACTCTTGGTGCCCATTTATAGCAGCCTAATCAAAGCTAAAAGGAACTTCCTGTCACTACCAATTACTGTTTTTAAGACTAGACTTCATAAAAGATATTTGAACCCGATCAAAGAGGTAATTAGGCAAAGTGAATATGTTTTAAGGTTGGCCTCTACCCCAGCAGCAATAAACTAGCCACTATTCCCTTGGTAAAAACACACTTCCCATCCCCTTTATGTGTCACTAAAATCTTAGAAGCACTATATCTCTAGAGCAAGAAATAACAGTAGATGCCTCTGGCAGATGTAGTCGTATCAACTCAAATCTTTAGAACAGCCACTGTGTACACAGTGGCAGGAGCATATAAATACAAAAAGCCCAATTTCCAGCATGCACCAACTCATGTACACAACATCCCAAACGATAATGTTTTACAAGGATTCTGTGCCTTTGTGGCCATCATATCAAACAGTTACCCAATCAGCAATACAGTAGCAATTACAGAGAATTATGGTTTATTATACCAGAACTTACTGATGCCTACAAAAGTCAAAATTATGTAAGACCTTTGACAAATTACCTGCACAGCAATATCACTGGCCTCAACTGCATACACCTGCAAAGGTATGCTTGATAAATGTTTAATAATACCAAAACTCAGTTTGAAACAGCTAAAATAACAATGTTTAATTCCAATTATTTGGGGCCATCTACAACAAAATGTTTATCATGATGATTGAAATGACATAATTTAGCATGTAACTTTTCGTGAGTTTAGTTGAAATCAAAGTATATGTAAATGGCTTGAGCAAAAACCTCAGCCAGAGATCGTATATTGATACTAAAAAACATAGCTAAGAGATAAATCTCTAATATCTAGTTTAATAAGGAGTAGATAATTACTAATAAGATGGTTTCCTATCCAAAATATATAACCTTCTATTTTATTTATGTTAGAAAGTAATATTAGCAATTAGGATATTATGGACTTTGGTTATGTTATGGGCTTGCTAGCAGTGCATCCCTAGTTAATGATTTTATAGTCTTTATGTTTCTTAGAAGCTCTGTATAAATAGAGCATTAGATTTATGTCTAATTTATCAATTCAGTCATCTTATTGATTTTATAATATATCAATGTTCTCTCCAACTCTCTACTCTTTCCCCTCTAAACCCTAATTATTTTCTCAATACGATATCAAAGTGTTATCATCTGCCTTGACGTCTAGTGCGTTATACCGCTTTCGGCAACCTTAAGGAGGTTAAACTGCCAATGTAGAATTTAGGTTTCCTTTTTTTTTGTTATTGTGAGTTATTTAATTTTAGAAAAAAAAAAAAAAGGAGTTGAGTTGCTATAGAAGATTTTAGGTTTATTTATTTTTCATTGTTATTTTTGATTGAGTTTTGATGAAAGAAATGAATTAAAAAAAAGAGCAGAAACAGAAAATATATTCATGAGTCAAAGCATAAGGTGCTGAAAAGAGAAAAAAAAAAAGAGAGAGAAGATGAAAGGCAAGGGGCATTTTGGCATTGAAGAATGATGAAAGGAAAGAGGGTCGGTTGAGCACGTAGTGGATAAATCACAGTTGTTGGGTCAGTTTGACATGGCTGCTGGTTGGAGGTGCTGCAGACAGTACCGGCAATGTTTTCTGGCTGACCTAGAGTGGAGGCTGGCAGTGGTTTTGGTTGGACCCTGGCAAAGGGTTGAATCTGATCTGAGTTTTGAGGCCCAGGACATACTAATATCGTCAATGGTGAAGTTAAAGATTTGAAGCTAGTTTGGGTTCTTGTTTAAGCTGGTTTTAGTGCAATTTTGGTAGTGTGGCTCTAGGCTATGCAATTTTCCAGTGTTTGGAGTCTGGAGGTGGCGACGTTCGATAGTAGAAGTCACGGATGGCATCCTGTGCGTCTTTGCGGCCATCAAAGTCAATAAAAGCATATCCAAGTGGATCTAATTTGAAATGTTACAAGTGCGGTGAACCTGGTCATTTTGTCCGAGAATGTCGAATGCATGGTGGGTTAGGAAGATGCTGTAGCCGGAGTCCACCACAGTTCCGCAAGAGCCCAAGCTATGGGTGGAGTTACAATCCTCATGGCAATCCCCTAGATGCCGTAGTTTGTCACCTTGTGGACGTAGTTATAGCAAGTCACCTCTCTACTATGGATGTAAGGAGCTACCATATGCTAATGGGAATGGCCTAAGGGAGCGTTGTCGAAGTAGAAGTTGGGTAATCAGCATTTTTAAGAGGATATTGAGATTTGGTTAATCTAGTGTTTGCTTGGACTGTAGTATGAGTCCATTTAATAGGGCAGTGTCCTAAGCTTCTACTGTTGGATTGGATTAGTTACTTTCTTGATTTCTCATTTGTCTTTTTTAACTTGTGGCTTTCTTACAAATGCAAGAATCTGAACCACTTTTGAGTTTGTGGAGATGGACTTGGTGAGATGCTACAAGGAGCTTTTCCAACGTTATCTGGCATCAACGGTTTCGATGCCAGATGATGCTGAGTGTAGCTCTGGGTCTTGCAACTTTGTTGTAAGTAAAGTTGTGTTGTTATGTGTTTGCAGTGCATTTTGATGCTATACACATTTAGATAATTTTAGTTTTGGGTGTTTTTATATAATTTGGAGCACTGTTTGGTGAATTTTGGTGTTTCATGTGATTTGGAACACTGTTTGACGTGACTTGTATTAGCAAAGGTAGGTATAATTTTGTGAGGTTATCCCCAATATGAAGTGCTTTGGACCACTAATTTAGCTATATGACTTGCTTTAATGTCTTGGAATTGGCTTCAATAAATACAACTTGGAAGCAACACAATTTACATTAGGATTGGTGGTTTTGATGTAATTTCAACAATAGGTGTTGTTGACTTTGAAGACCAGTAAGAAAGTTCAAGGAGCAACTCAGGGGAAGCTAGCAAAAGACTTCAACAAATTGTGTCATTTGTGCCAAGGAGAACAACTAGAAGAATGCCAAGAAAGCAACCAAAGCAACCAGGGATAGTTGGTTGAAGACTTCTAGGAGTTGTATCTACGAAGGTTTTGGCATTGTTTTTGGGGTTTAAGTGTTGGCATTCAGAGGGAATTATTCACATGTTGTGTTTGTTGCAAGTTGTTCGTGCAATTTGAAGTTCAAAGTTTTTTTTTTAGTCATTTTTATTCCATTTTATTTTTTTATGCAACAAGCTTAGCCTTTACAAGCTTTAGTTTGACAGGGAGTATTATAAAGTAATATCAATAATTAGGTTATATTATGGGGTTGCTTGTAGTGCATCCAAAGTTAAGGGTTTTATAATCTTTATGTTTCTTAGAAGCTCTGTATATAGAGCATTAGGTTTACGTCTAATATATTAATTCAATCGTCTTATTGATTTTATAATATATCAGTTCTCTCTCCATCTCTCTCTAGCCTCTACTCCTTCCCCTCTAAACCCTAATTATTGAGAAAATAATTTACATAATTCTACAACTTTAAATGGCTAAATATAATGGAACTTCCAAAGGCTGTGATGATGAAATGACTAGAGACCGACTAAAGGTCCTCAAGGTATCTATATCTTGCAATAAGATTATATATCTAGATTTTAGAATTCTACTTGGCTCTTGATTCCAGAGTGACTAAAGGTCCTCAAGGTATCTATATCTTGCAATAAGATTATATATCTAGATTTTAGAATTCTACTTGGCTCTTGATTCTAGAGTTTTACTGCCCTTGTTTGATGTAATATCTGCTTTTCCTTCTGACATATCTACTTTGATATATCTGGTAGAAAAAGTTATTTGATTAGGAACAAATTATATGGCACTAGCAGAAACAATTTTAACTAGTCAAAGTAGCTAGAAAATTATAACTAAAGGCAAACTGTCTACTGAATGAGAATCACACTTATCCTAAAAAAAGAACTAAAACAACAATCTTTCACAATGTATAAAAGAAACACTAAAGCATCAACCATATAAAGTACATGATATGCATCAAAAAGAAACTAATTTGATAGCATAATAAGAACACATTTCCTTTTCCACCATTCTTTCAATTATTTTGTAAAAAGAATTGTTGCATATTTGCACCTTCCAAAAATGAAATTTTCATTTGCAAGTTATTAGATAGAAGCAATAATTGTCTTACAATTTTTCTTCAGAATTACTATTTACCCTCTATTGAACTGAAATATTGTCACTTTAACAAAAAAAATTTTTCCCTGCTGCCAAATTCTTGTGGAGAAAATAATAATTTTGGATGTAAGGAAACAAAAAGAACTTACTCGCTTTGCCCCAGCCTTAGCACAAAATATAGATAGGATGCCAGTGCCACATCCAACATCCATTACAACCTGAAGGCAAACAGCATTATAGGTAGAAAAGGGGGGAAAAGAAGGGGAGGGACAGACAGAAAAAACCAGAAGCAAAATTTGTGAAGAAAAAAGCTCCAGTCCAACAGAGCTTCACAATACAAGCAAATCATGCAAATGCAATAGGCTGGAATTATCAGGTTCCAATTATGGCGAATTTATGCAAATTAAGCATCCTTCCTTGTTAATTGTACAATGTAATTTTTATAATACACAACATGGACTCTACCACCTAATTGAGCAAGAGTTAAATAGAAACACTCTTATCTTCATAAAAGCTAAATGAGCAAGAGTTAAAGAGAAGCACTCTTTTTACAACCACCTAATTGAGCAAGAGTAAATAGAAACACTCTTTTCATTAGAGGAAGCTTCAAGTCTTTCAGGCCAAGTGTTGCAGTTGAAGTGAAGTATGAAATAAGAGCATTCATAATTGTTAAGAGAAAGAGATAGAGTATATGGCAGATAAGACATTAGGTCATTTAGTTAGACTATTTCAATACCCTCTATATAAATAGAGAACTAGGGTTTAGTCTTATGTAATTCAGGGGTTATCATTTCTCTCCCTAACTCTCTCTAGCCTGTCTATTTTTTTTTCCCCTTTCTTTAAACCCTAATTATTTTCTAAACAATAATATTTGTAAGTAAAAGAACTTTATCATATCATTTTATTTCATATATCATAGCTAGGGTCAAGAATGATTAATCAAAATATTGAGAAGTCATTAAAAATAAGAAAATTGACAATTAAGGGTTTCCTGTCCTATAGAAATTATGAATTATAATTAGTTGACATTGCCCATATAAAAATTATTAAGTCCTCCATTTTTAGTTTTCAATCAAATAGTTGAATTTATCTCCTCTTAGAACTCCGATGTAGGGAATGAAACCTAATTTTGGTTAGGGTTTCATTGTCCAATTGCATATCATAAATGGAGGATAATAAAGGTTTCTTTTATTAATCCATTTCACCAGGATTCTGTTCCATACTGGATTAAAATAACTTGGGCAACACTACACGTGGGGTTTTAAATAATCTCTTTTGTCCAAAGCTTTGTGAGCCTGTTACATTGATTAATGAAAACTTTTCTCGATTCTTTGAGAGTTTTTCCTATGATTATTTTCTCTCCCAATCCTATTGATTTTCCCTTCTGGTCCATATCAACTTGTTCAAGAAGCAATTTATTCAAATATAAATTAAGCTTGAGAAATTCTACATTTGTAATTGTCCTAGTTAGAAAAGTAGATAAACTTCTAAACCAAATATTGCAATCATGTACAATAGATTGTACTGCTAGCATCTTCAGGACAAGTTATTCAAAGCACAGTGTCAGTGATTGCTAAATTACTTTGCCTGCAATAAAACTTTGATGTTTCATGACTGCCTCCCTATAAGTGTCAGTACGTATTTGATCCTGTAAAAAACACAGAAAAAGGAAAAGAAAGAAAAGAACAAAAGATGTCAAAATTCCAATCAAAACGTCTACATAGTATCTTGGAACACAGCTTAAATTCTAACATTGAACACTTCATGGTCATATTCATTCATCACGACTTCCTTATTTTCCCACTTGATGACCAACATACATGATGAAAGACTCAAAAAACAAAGAACTAAACTTCTGTTTAGTTCTTTGGTATTTGATAGATGACAAAGGGGTCGGATCACCCATGTAGCCAATCCCCATCTAATGGTCGGATGATCCATGTAGCCAATGCCCATCTAATGAGATAATTATCTCATTAGATGGGCATTGGCTACATGGATCATCCGACCCCTTTGTCATCTATCAAATACCAAAGAACTAAAACATACAAAATAATGAAAAAATGAACCTGACCGCATGAGTGCACACACATATATCCAAGATGCTTCAGTATTTTGGATGAGCAGGAAATATGGACATTGTTATTAAATTAATTCCTATCCATCCATTTCAGAGTATTTGGTAGTAGGGATGGCTGTCAATTCCTTTGGAAATTTGCTCTTTCTGCTGGATTGCAGTTCTTCTGGTTGGAGGGGAAACACAAGGATTTTCATGTGAGATCATTACCCTCAACTCTGAAATGGGATAGAGTTGTTCTCCCTCCTCTTAGAGAGGGTTGGATAGCGCTCTCGAGTTAGATCTTGTTTTTTTGTTTTTATTTAGTTAGGAGGATATTCATTCTATGTACATTTCTCCTCTTGATAAACTTTCTTTTTGTATCAAGAGAAAAAAATAAAAGAAAAGAAAAACAGGTAGCAATATGATAATTTTAAAACAATGAGAAAGTGGTATGCTTGTACACAAGTAAATGATGCAGATCAGAAATTTCAAAGAAATTAAAATGGAATAGGAAATTCGGAGGAGCCCACCTCCTTGGATAGAATCTGAAACAATTCAGATTTTAATCCTAGAAAAAAGGTAACAACCTTCAAAATTGAAAGGTAGAGAATAAAACTCGTAACAATTCAATAAGCTGCTCAAAAGTAAATAGAAAGCTCCTATTTATATCCCTTGAGGCATCTAAAACTAAGGGGACCCTGATTGACTAATTAAATGACTTTTGATTGAGCTTTAGACTACTTTTAATGATTCAACTCCCTAAATCAACTGAATAAATACAATGACTCAAACCCCCTAACTCAATGAGCTAACTAAATACAAATAATTGATTCAATAAACTGTCTAAATACAAATAATTGTGACTCGCAGAAAAGCTAAACTCTTGATCACTAAGAAAATTCATTTTAATTAAATTTTTTATTCTCCATCAATAAAGCAAAAGGAAAGCTTAATCTTCTTTGCAAGAGAAGATGAGCAAGGCAGAGGTATAACATGATTCAGCTGTATAGACTATATCTTTACTCAAAGGGAGGTAACAGGATTTACAAATAATGGTGACATACTTTCTCACACAATACCTAAATCTTATGCCACTCAAGGATCTCTCAAACGAAGAGTTATTCTGAAGACCTAGCTCCAGTCACTTGGCAACTTCCACAAACCTTCAATTTTGTATGGGTTGTCACAGAGCAAATCACCCAAAATAGGACAGATATACATAACACAAGGTTTCCAAATAAAAGAGGGAGGGGGAAATACGTTATCAAAATCCGAATAAACAAGCCTTTGAATATGAACTTTAATTCTGCCAAGTGCTGAGCGATAAGGACTAAAAGTAGGGAAGGAGTTAGAGAGAGAAGAGAGAAAGGTTGGAGAGAAGACAAAATATTGTTTAATGATAGACGACCTAATATAATAGACCTAACTTAACCCTCTATTTATATAAAGACACTAAGACACAAAAGGGCTCTAATATCCTTTACTTTGGGTGCAATACAAATAACCCATGGTGTTTTCCTAATTACCACATACTATTTGAAACACTAGGGATCCCTTTGAAAATGAAAAAGGATTATTATTTCTTTCTACAAACTACTAGTGAGACAAGCTGGGACCATTTTCCAGGTTGGATTGTCAAGAACAAACAGAAGTAGAATCGATGAATAAGAAAGATAACAGAGATAAAAGAGGAGAGGGTGGGCACTTAAATAATGAGAACATAATATGTTTATCACAAAATAAGTGGTATTTCACTCCAATTCACAGGACTATTCAATTCTCTTCCCTTCATGACAAGCACTAATCAAGGATACTACTAAAATAAATTTTACAAATCAATCAAGAAGGAATAGAAAATAAACAATCTTACAATTGCTTTGTCACTTGTGCAATTGTATAAAAATAGTTTTGTAAATTACAACCAATTAGCTAAATAAATAAATCCATATATTTTAGTCCTTTTCTTAAGATTTAAGTTTCACACTTTGAATTTGTGTGTCTATATTTATATTTTCATAGAGTAAAACATTTTCTTACACCTAAAAATTTTAATTGTTTGAATTACTTTGATAGGACTATTAATTTTTTAAAAATTTTTATGGGGGCACCATGCATTTTGAACACCAACAGCCAACTCACATTAAATTTTTAAAAGCTCGGATAGGCACCATTGCACCAAGTAAATCCGCCTGCGTACATCATAATCCCTCAACATGATAAACTAAGAAACAGAGCACATAACTGTTACACAGAAACTCTTATGGATCTTCATTTGATCAGGTTGACACTCAAGTACTCATATTTTAAAGAGAAATCCATATACAAAAAATCCTAACATAAGTTCACAATGGAATATCATAAAATTTTTATAAAACCCAATACTGATTAATCTGATAGGTGCGATATGACCAGATCCAACAGCTCAAAACTTTTCTTGGAACAGTCATTTTGGAAAGTTTAGCCAACAACATCTAATGGGATAAGGCATGGTTGTTGTTTGTTTAGTCATTTTGGTAAGTTCAGGCTCCTTCCAATTTTGTTTATACAATAGAACTAATACAAATGATCAGCTACAGTGGCTCTTTCTCCTGATATTTTTGTAGCTAGGAGAAAATAATTACTTCTTTTGCATGGTGAAGTCCCATTGCAACTATAAAATTCATCCTTTTGTTATTTTGTATGAGCAGTGGGGTTTCCCAACATCATTGGGATTTGGGATCAATTTTTTGTCGAGCAATTTGAGATGCTTTAGGAGTAAGAATGACTTCAAGGTCCTTTAGAAGGTGCCCTATTTGATGAGTTGTGGTATTGGATTTAAATGCCAGAAATTTTCAGTAGAGATCTCTTTCATCCCATCTTCAATTGGATAGAGTTGTTTTCATGTTTTGTTTTTTTTTTTTTTCCATGGGTATAGACACTGTTTGAGCTGCTTAAAGATTTAGAAAGGGATTGGAGACCTCTCTTGAGCTAATATGTTGATTTTGTCTCGCATTTTTGCTTCAAGAGGATTTCTTATCTTTCTTCTGCATGTACTTCTCATCTCCATAATAATATTCTCTTGTTCTATAAGAAAATACAATACCATAGGCTGTCCTACTTCATGATCTGTCACATACCCAATCCTCATGATCTTATATGGCATTTAACACAATAACGTTCTAAAAGTAGCAAAGGACAATCAAACTACAACGGTCAAGCAAACTTGTAACGTAGTAACAGTTCATCTCCCTGTAATCTTTATCCATGTTACACCAATCAGAAAATACTTCATCACAGGTGATATGCTGTCCTCCTCTCCTGTCATAAAATGCTTCATATAGCTCTCATAAGTCCAAATCAAACATTATCCCACAGGCTCTTATCTTATACGTGCTTGTCTAAACCTTAAATTGTAAATAGCTACTAATATCACTTTTGTTTTGGTAGGAAGTAAACAGCTTCAAATATCGGGCAGCTGTTCCTAACACATTCCCAAACATTGTTGTTGAACCCAAAGAAACACCTGCCTACCCTGCCCCTTAATTTCCCACTAATTCCTTAACTGGTAACTACTATTAGCTTCAACACAAACCTGCTGAATGAGTAAGTCAAAATATTCTAGAAAATGATTAAATGTTTGAGTGGTGCCCAAAGAGACTGCAAGGTACGATATCATTGGAAATTAAACTACTTAATGGAAGACTAGCCTCATTCCTACGTCTGCACTAAACATTTCAACTAACAAAATCGACCACCCAATTAATCCCTTAAACACTACATTTTAAAGAAATTACAAACTAATTGCAGAGTGGCATACAAAAACTGGAAGAGAATATCAAAGAATGCAAAGGGACCTTGATCATTTCTTCGTGGATACCAACGTGAGCGTAAGAATGGAAGTAGGCCATGTCGAAGTCGGTACAAGGAAGTCTCTGCTGCCGCCGGTGCTGCTCAGAAACCCTAAGGTCGCCACTGCCGCCGCCGCTACTGTGGATTTCTCTGGACGTACGTGGCCTACGAGTTCCGCGGCGTACTCGTTCTCTGTAAGACATTCCGAGAGGGTTTTCAGAAGACGAGTCACTCTGCTGCTGCTGCCGCTGTTGGTGGTAGCCGTTGCTGTAACCCGGGCTTGAAAACATCATTCTCAACTTGTTTTTTTCACTTTCAAGCTCCAACAGCAGCAGAGCCTAGCCAATTTCAATTTCAAAATCGGAGTAAATTGTATTAAGCCATTCATTTTCAGTAAATATCCGTCACAATTAAGGTGTGTTTGCTTACCTGGACAACGATTACTTTGATTTATTTATGTAGATAAAAAAAATAATTAATTACTTTTTTAAAAGATAATTACTAATAATAAAACTATACTAATAATTAAAAAATTGTAATTAAATTTTATAAATTATAATAATTCAACTTATTCATAATATATATATACACACACACATGCACACACAAAACTCATCCTATGTGTGTAATAATGACATGATGAAAAAATAAAATTTTACTTCCTGATTAATTTTATGTAAAATGTGATACCAATTATAGAAAATTACTAGTAGTAACCATTTAAACAACCTAAAAATTAACATATGTATTGTAGGCAAAATCCGATCTCACGCAATAAAAAGGAAAAAGCCTTGCGAAGATTGAGAACCAACTAGGAATAGCTCCACCTCACTAAACAAGAGGACAAGATGCAAGTAAGGATCGAAGTAGCTCGCTGGAGCTCGTAAGCTAAGCTCACTTCATTGAGAGAAAAGCCAGCAGCGACCTCGAGCTAAACATTTTAGCTCGCAAGATCGGGTGTATTGCCCAGTTAAAGGTATAACGAGATGAGAACACCAGACAAACTTGCATCAAGTCTCAAATCTAGCAAACATATAGAGCCCACCCATAGAAAGCCTTCTACAAGAGACGAATTGTAGGAAGATAATTGTCTTGTACATTTAATATTTGTAATAATATATTTGTAGCATATAAAATTACAATTACAACTTTCTTCCTTCTATAAATAGAATGGGAGAGACCCTTGTAAAAGGGTAGGCAGAATCCATCATACTGAAACTTTGTAGAATTCAATTTAGATTAATAAAAGCTATTATGGACGTAGGATCCAGTGCTGTCTGGATTTAGTTGAACCATATTAAAAATACTGCTCTCCATTGCTCTTTTTCCTCTCCACCATCCCCATCATCTTTTTCGTCTCTCACTTCATCCTCCGGAGAGTAGTTTGGGGATACAAGAACTACACTAGTTGACTAGAGTCTGACAGAACCAGATTTCCTTGTTAACATTTTTGGCGTTAGAAGGAGGGCCCATCTGCTCTCTGATTTGCTTTTCTGATCAATTATAATGGTGAGAGGAAGAACTACCAGGAGTTCTAACACTCCACTTATTCAACCAGTAGGCGTTTCTACTGCCGAAGTTCATCCTCGGCCTATCGCTGCCCCCGAAACTGAAGAAGCGCAAATGCCTCATCAATTGCCACTAGTGCTTGAAAACATGGTAAGAGAGCTAGCTGAAACTATTAAAGCGCTAGCACATGTGCAAGCCTAGGATGCATAAAGGCAATAAGAAATTGTAGTGCAGCTCCACCAGTTGCATGAAGAAGTTCAGAAGGAAGCTCACGAGAATCGTGACAGTCAGCAATCTGGAGGCTCGCAACAAGTTGAAAGCTTTGACTCACAATCCGAAATGCAAGACCCGATAATGAGGGAAGTTCTCCAAAGGCTAAAACAGTTGGAGGAGCGCCCCCATTCTCAAAACAATCAACCGTGTCATGAGGAAAACTCGTCATTCTCTATGGAAATCAAAATGCAGCCCCTTCCACAGAAACTTAAAGCGCTCGCGATCCCATTGTATGATGGAAATAGTGATCCAAGCGACTATCTCGACGCATTCAATGTCGAAATGGATCTTCAAACAATCGACCCTCTAGTCAAATGTCACGTCTTCTTGGCCACATTAGGAGGCATACCCTGAACATGGTTCAGAAACCTCCTAGCTCGCAGCATCAATAGTTGGGAAGAGTGTCAAAAGAAATTCATTAACTAGTACTAGGCATTGAAGAGGCAGCTCGCACCTCCTTGCCATCTCGCAATGATCTTTCAGCGTAAGAAAGAATCGCTGAAGGATTATATAGCCAAGTTCAGGCATGAAGCCAACTCTGTAGAAAATCCCTTGGAGGAAAGCATCCTAACGATAATCTTAGCGGGACTTTGCAAGGATGGAAAGTTATACAAAAGCCTTTACAAGTCACCAACTTAAGATCTTGCTAAATTTTATGAGCGAGCTGCCAAACAAATGAGATGGGAGGAGACCTTCGACACAGAGGAGCCCAGGCATAAGGGTGAAATGGTCGTCGCTCCTCAGGGCAAAAAGAGGAGTGAAGAGAATTAGAACAGTGGTCCCAATGACCAGCCCACAAAGAGGGCGAAGTGTGCGTGACCCCAACATCGAGGCTGCTATGAAAGCTATAGCGTTCTATTTGATATGCAAGATAGGATTTTTGTGGCAAAATTAATAGGGAAAATTTTAGGAAGCCCAAGCCCCTCTTGACTCCTAGCAAATTCAAGAACAATAAAGATAAATTTTGTGCCTACCACAATGAGATTAAGCACAATACTTTGGAGTGCTAAGCACTGAAAGATGCTATAGAAGACCTCATTAGAAGAGGCTGGTTGCAGGATTATATGGTGAGGTCATCAGAATGGCAAGCTCGGCAGACCTAGTGAATCGCTGATCGGGAGCAAGAGCCATCCATCGGAACCATATTCTGATCCTGTAATATCATATTGAAGGAAATGAAAATATTTTGAATTCTTGTCTAATTACCCATCAGAATGCTACCCAAAAAGGAAAGCTATTCTTATATTGATCCAGCATAGCCAAGAGTTTGCCGAGGTGCAGAGGCACTATTAAACACTCAAAGAGGTGCGAAGGCACTATTAAACACTTAAAATCTAGCATAGCCAAGAGCTCGCTGAGGTGTGGAGGCACTATTAAACACTTAAAGAGGTGTGGAGGCACTATTAAACACTCAAAAAGGTGTAGAGGCACTATTAAACACTCAAAATCCAGCGTAACCAAGAGCTCGATGAGGTGCAGAGGCATTATTAAACACCTAAAGAGGTGTGGAGGCACTATTAAACACTCAAAATCTAGTGCAGCCAAGAGCTCGCTAAGGTGTAGAGGCATTATTGAACATTCAAAGAGGTGCGGAGGCACTATTAAACACTTAAAATCAGGCAAAGAGCTATGAGCTTAATAAGATGCAAAGACGTCAAAATAAACTCAGCTACTTGCCCAATAAGCAACAAAGTTGCCATGGTGCAAGCAATAAAATGCAACTCTCATGTGAATAAATGATCGCAGCTCACATACGGTCTCTCCCTCTTGGCGCAGCTAGCATGCAACTTGTTGAAATATCAATTATTGATTACAAGGGTACTTAGATGCCAAGATTTATTAACTAAATATGACTGATTGGTCACCTGAATGTCTTATTCAATTGTTGCTTACAAAAGAAATACATTTGGAAAGTGCAAAGCGACAGAGAAAGGTCATTCATTAAAATGCATCATTTAACAAGGTAAATTTACATCAGAAGGAGGGAAATACAGAAACAAAAGCATAAAAGTCGACAACTATCACTTCCACAGAAAGGAAGAAAGCCAGCTACCAGGAGACAAACTCCCACCAGCAAGAAGAACAGCAAGCTTAGCTGCTCATGCTAATATCCCTCCTCAACCAGCAGCTCTTCCATTAGGACCGTGAAGAAATAATCCAAGATTTGCACAACACTCCCCCGTAGCTAGCATGAAGAGCTATCCATGGGAGTAACATGCAGTAGGCCATTCATGCCTTGTAGTCTTCTACAGTAGGCCATATGTGCCTCAAAATGCTTCACCAGAAGCTAAACTATTAGAAACATGGGGGGCTTAAATAAAGCTTCCATCAAGCCACTTCACGAAGAAGTAAGAAGTGCTTCTTAGGCTTTATAAACAAGTTCGAGTTCAGCGAAAGACCTAATGGACAATTGGCTACCTTAAATCAAGTGGTCCAAAAAAAGCAAGACCTCCATGCCAACGGGTATAAATCATGCATAGAAAGAAGTATGGCCAAGGTAGAAGAAATGAAAGTTTGAAAAATAGACATAACAACGCGGTAGTTTGAATACAAAGACCTTAACTAAAACTACAAATGAGGCCTTAGGAAAAATACAACTCCCAGTCCATAAAGTGAACTGAGAGTTAGGGGCTTATGTTGTGGGCAAAATCTGGTCTTATGCAATAAAAAGGGAAAAGCCCCATGAAGATTGAGAACTAACTAAAAATAGCTCCACCTCGCTAAACGAGAGGATGAGATGCAAGTCAAGACCGAAGCAACTCGCTGGAGCATGTAAGCTAAGCTCGCTTCACTAAGAGAAAGCCAGTAGCAACCCCGAGATAAATATTTCACCTTGCAAGATCAGGTGTATTGCCTAGTTAAAGGTATAACGAGATGAGAACACTAGACAGACCTGCACAGGTCTCAAATCTAACAGACATATGGGCTCGGCCCGTAGAAAGCCTTTTGTAAGAGCCAAATTGCAAGAAGATAATTATCTTGTACATTTAATGTTTGTAATAATGTATTTGTAACATGTAAAATTACAATTAAAACCTTCTTCTTTCTATAAATAGGAGGGGAGAGACCCTCGTAAAAGGGGAGGCAAAATCCATCATACTGAAACTTTGTAGAATTCAATTCAGATTAATAAAAGCTATCATCGATGTAGGGTCTGTTGCCATCTGGATTTAGCCGAACCACATTAAAAATACTTCTCTCTATTACTTTTCTTCCTTTCCACCATCCCTATCATCTTCTCTATCTCTCACTTCATCCTCCAGAGAGCAATTTAGGGATACAAGAACTACACTAGTTGACTGGAGTTTAGCAGAACCAGATTTTCCCATCAACAATATGTAAGTAGTACCCATAATAAAGATTAATCAACCAAGTTAAAAACATGTCTAATGATCAAAACAATCAAAATAAACTACCATCCAAAACAAAGCATATAAGATTTTTACCAAGATCCCCAAATAAAATAACCATCCAACAAAATGATGCACCATGTCTCTAATCACCCTAAAACTAGATTTTATTAAGAAGGTCAAACACATATTGTTTCCTCAAATTAGGAGGATCTTAATAGATCACTCACAACTTATATTCTTCCACCATAAGAATGGTCACCACTATTAAAGCTTTAGAAGGATAAATAACTTCCAATTTCATCACCTCCTCCAATATCTTGTTACTCTTGTCATTTAATTTTTGCTCCTTTTCTTCTGCTTGTAACCATGCATTTGCCATGTAGCAAGATACACATTATATCATGAAAAATGATACTAAAGTTCTTAGAAATAGATTGAAGAGTAGAAGTTAAATCCTCACTATCCTCCATTTTCCTTTTCTCTCCTCTTTTAGGAGTCTTCTGCTTCTTTGCCTTTTTTGATGGAGGATTAGAAACATATTCTTTCTATACAGATTAAGTCACAGATTGAGTCCCAAAATCAATTTTACCACCACCATCATCTTCTTCACTATCGATAATCATTAGTTCATTTGTCTCAACTTCTATATTTTGAACAACTTTGACAAAAGCCTCACTAGCTTCTCTAACTGCTCTTAAGGATGTCAAATAGGCTCAGGTTCGTGGACCAGACAAATCAAACTACAGATCACAAGTGGACTAGACCTAGGGAAAATCAATTCATTTGGAAAATAGGTGTATAGGACCATAGTCGAAGTGGACTAGTCCATGCAAACATAGACTAGTCCACAAACTTTTTCTTTTTTTGCCCCAAGTCTCCCCAACCTAAGCCATTACAGAAAAAAAACACTAACAGCCAAGATAGTCTATTACTATTACTATGTGTAGCCCTTTTTCTTAATTGGAAATGCCAAATTAGGACATGTAATTATGTTAAGTTTACCATTTTATTTGAATGAAATCTATATATGTTTAAAAAAAAGTTCAAGGAAGCAAAAAATGAAAAAAATGCAATTTATGGACCAATCTGTAGATCGGTTCAATCCAAGATAGATGGATCTAGGACTAGGACCATTATTGTCCATTTAAGAAGCGAACCTCAATAGACGGACCTTGGTCTTGTCCAATCCAACTCGTTTGTTTAACATCCCTAATTACTCTATCTTTCACATAAATTTCAACAAGTATGTAAAAGTAAGGAAACGGGCCCTATGTTTCTGTTGTATGAGAAATTCGATCTTGGGCGGACCCTCAAGCAGCTTGAAAATAATGAAGGAACCAGCCCGAGGAAATGATTAGATTGCCATGATCTCAGGTCACTTTACGAAGTGATCTCTCCAGCTCGAGCTCGCGGGCTGCTAAGCGAGCTCGACCTTAGCTCCATTACTCACAAACGAGCTAGCGACGTGGCTGATAAAGCATAACCTATGACCTGAGACCCGATAGAAGATTAACTTATGTCTTGCCCCAACGAACACATGGGATCCCACCTGCAGCAGCCAAAAGTAGAGATTTAGTCTATATATTCTATCTTGTACAATAAATGTTGATGTAATAGATTTACTGCATATGTAATTACCATTGTAACCTTCTTTCCTTTAAAAATATGGGGAAGGAGCCCCCCTGTAAAGAGAGGCTATGAGTTCCATATCGAAACTTTGCCAAAATAGAGATCAAACATTGTAACATTGTAAAAATACTACATCAATAACACGTTACTGTGGACGTAGGGCCCGATGATATCTAGATTTGGCCGAACCACGTTAAACCTTATGCCTCCTTTCCTGCTCTTCTTTTCTTCTTCTTTGATTATTTTTCAGTCATGTTTGTATTTGAACTGGTTATTAGTCAGAGTTCTTGAAGAATCCCCCTCTTGGCCAAAGTTTGGATTATTACCAAAATCTGACGTCAACATTTTGGCACTGTCTGTGGGGATCTCACCTGTTTTGGTTCATTCCTACTGCAATGGCTAAAGGAAGAGTCACCAGAGCCTCGAATGCGTAATCTCATCCTTCGGATGGTCATGTTTCAACAACAAACTCGTCGACTGCTCCTATCATCAGAGCAGCTACTGGTATTCCTCTAGCCAATTTAGCACAATTAGTCCCCGTTTTCAACGGCGCTGATGGGCCATAGACTTGGAAGAGAAACTTGACACATGATGGGAAAGCTGACTAAAATAGTCACAATGTTAGTTCAGGCACGAGCTCAGAATGTGCAAGGTAGGCTAAAGTCACCATACCTGAGGTTGAATGTTTCGATGAGGCCAATTAGGAGCAGACTTCTCATTGCTATCCACATGGTCAGAACAGTAAACCAAACCACCAAGTCTTTAGCTAAAGGCTGGGAGGCTTGGATGTTTTGGTGGAAAATCTCCTTTAGAGGGTCAAGCACCTGGAGAAGCATCCTCAGAGTCAGAATGACCAAGGTTGCTGTGGGGAGCAAACCCTTCTCTCTAGGGAGATCATGGAGGAACCTATTTCGTGCAAGCTTAAAGTTCCAGCCATTCCATTGTATGATGGAGATAGCGACCCGCATAACCATCTAGACTTGTTTAACATTTAGATGGATTTACAAGCCTGTAACCCCTCGATCAGATGTCATGTCTTCCCCGTTACTTTGGGTGAAGTTCCCCGAGTGTGGTTCAGGAGCCTCCTAACTTGCAGCATAAATAGTTAGGAAGACTGCCAAGAAAGGTTTATTAATCAATACTGAGCATTGCGGAAGCAACTTGCACCCCCGTGCCATCTCGCTACAATATTCCTGGGCAAACAGGAAGCGTTGAAAGATTACCTCGCTCACTTCAGGTGCGAAGTCAATAATGTTGAAAAGCCCTCGGATGAGGCTGTTTTGGCTACCATCTCGATGGGATTCCATAGGGATGGAAAGCTATTCAAGAGCCTATACAAGTCCCCAGTTAGCAACCTAGGTGAGTTCTATGAGTGGGCTGTGAAACAAGCTAGGTGGGATGAGACTTTCGGCTTATAGAGAACTGAGATAGGTGGCTCAGCTCTGAACCGGAAAAGAAATAACCGTGGGAACAAAAATGATTGCCTTGAGTGCCAGCTCACTAAAAAGAATAAGGACGAACGCCTCTCACCCCAAGCTGGCCACAACACTTATAGCATCTTGTCAGACACTCAGGATAAGATCTTTGCAATGGAAAGGGACAAGGAAGACTTCAAAAAGCCTCCACCCTTAAAGACTTTCGGTAAGTCCCGAATCAATCGAGGAAAGTTCTATTCATATCACAACAAATTTGGGCACATCACTTCAGAGTGCTGGGCATTGAGAGATGCTATCGAGGATCTCATCGAAAGAGGTCATTTGCATGATTACATTGTGCGGCCCTCCAAGCAACAGAATGGATCATCCCAATAGGACATAGAACAAGAGCAATCTTCTACTATCAGGATGATCTTTTAAACTATTGTACTTATTTGTAAATTGCACGAACATTTTGAATACAATTGTTGATATTAAGTTTTCTTCTGTTAGGTGACTTGCCTGATTGGCACCCCTTTTATTTGGGCACAAGATTGCTCCGACCATAAGATCGATCACCCTTTTATTTGGGCACAAGATCGCTCTGACCACAAGATTGGTCACCCTTTTATTTAGGCACAAGATTGCCCCGGCCACAAGATTAGCCACCTTTTTATTTGGGCACAAGATCGCCCCGACCATAAGATCGGTTACCCATTTATTTGGGCATAAGATCACCCCGGCCACAAGATCAGCCACCTTTTTATTTGGGCACAAGATCGCCCCGACCATAAGAACGGTCACCCTTTTATTTGGGCATAAGATCGCCCCGACCACAAGATCGATCACCCTTTTATTTGGCCACGAGATTGGCCCGAGCATGAGATCGCTCACTTATTAACTTCGCAGCTCTCATGCGCACTTATCTATTTGGCCACGAGATCAGCCCGAGCATGAGATCGCTCACTTATTAACTTTGTAGCTCTCATGTGAACTCAATTAAGTCGCAGCTCTCATGTGCACTTATCTATTTGGCCATAAGATCGGCTCGAGCATGAGATTGCTCACTTATTAACTTCACAGCTCTCATGCGCACTTATCTATTTGGCCATGAGATCGGCCTGAGCTTGAGATTGCTCACTTGTTAACTTTGCGGCTCTCATGTGAACTTATTTTATTATTTAATAATTTTCACACTAATATGTTCGTTTATTTGGCCACAGGATCAGCCCAAGCATGGTATCGCTCCAGTTCATGACTCACCCTATCTTCTGACTACATGTAGATTTCACAAATGGTTCAAACTGAAGTATTTGCAAAAGAAAACAAAATAGATAAAAGTTGCAGAAAAGAAATCTTATTCATTAAAAGACCTTAACAAGGCAAATTTACATCGAAGAACTCTATATACAAACTAGACAAGATGCAAAGGAAAAACCTATGACTAAGAAGAAGGATTGACCGTAAAAGGTCGTATCTCGATTTATTAGGGATCGCACATCGCAGCTTTATTCTTCCAGTGCATAATAAGTAGTAATGCTGCATCCCTTCGCACTCGACCACCTGCTCCTTTTGAAGGAATCTAATCAAGAAGCCCCAGGAGCTTGGCCAGCTGAGCAAATGCCTCACGACGGAGCTGAGAGGATGTAGTCTGGGATCCATATGAGATCCTTCCATGTTACCAAGGGAGACAAGTTCTCCAAGTTATCTATGCAGTGGACCATACATGCCTCTGAGGAAAACTAGAATGTCAAGAATGGTGGAGGTTAATCGAAAGACTCTATAATTTGCTTAAGCACAGAACTCAGAAGGGATTGTCTCCTCCTTATATAGAGCCGGGACCATCTTTACCAAAAGATCTAGAACCATTTCCCTAACCATCACCATTTATGGCCTCAAAAAAGGCTAAGTTGACTCAGCAATAGCCGCTGGACACGTGCCATCAGAAGCACAACTTGGAATAGATGAATCGATAGTCTTCGGAAAGGACTTTGACTGATCTGAAATTGAAGAGTTTTCAACTCCCAGCCCACTAAAAGTGAACTACAAGTTGGGAGGCTAATGTTGTATGAGAAATTTGATCCTGGACAGACCCTCAAGTAGCTTGAAAACAGTGAAGGAACCAGCTCGAGGAAATGATCAGATCGCCACGACCTCAGGTCGCTTTGCGAAGTGATCTCTGTAACTCGAGCTCATGGGTTGCTAAGCGAGCTCGACCTCAGCTCCATTACTCATAAACGAACTAGTAGCCTAGCTAATGAAGTATAACCTGTGACCTGAGGACTCGATAGAAGATTAAGTCATGTCTTGCCCCAACGGACACATAGGGTCCCACCTGCAGAAGATGGCCTACAGCAGCCGAAAGCAGAGATTTAGTCTATATGTTCTATTTGTACAATAAATGCTGTTGTAATAGATTTAGTGCATATATAATTACCATTGTAACCTCCTTTTCTTTACAAATATGGGGAAGGAGTCCCTCTGTAAAGAGAGACCATGAGTTCTATATCGAAACTCTGCCAAAACAGAAATCAAATATTGTAACATTGTAAAAATACTACATCAATAACACGCTACCATGGATGTAGGGTCTGGTGATATCCGGATTTGGCCGAACCACATTAAACCTTGTGCCTTCTTTCCTACTCTTCTTTTCTTCTCCTTTGATTATTTTTCAGTCTTATTTGTATTTGAACTGGTTATTGGTCAGAGTTCCTGAAGAATTCCCCCATTGGCTAGAGTTTGGATCATTACCAAAATCTGACGTCAACAGTTTCCAAGTGGGTTGAAGCAGCAACATTGCCCACAAATGATGCAAAGGTGGTGACTAAATTCCTTTAAAAGAACATTTTCCCATGCTTTGGCACACTGTGAGCTATAATCAGTGATGAACGTAGCCATTTCTACAACAAAGCATTTGAAGGGTTATTGGCCAAGTATGGTGTGAAGCATAAAGTTGCTGCAGCATACCACCCTCAAACTAGTGGGCAAGCTGAGTTGTCCAACAGAGAAATCAAAAGAATATGGGAGAAAGGGGTGAATCCCAATAGGAAAGATTGGTCATTATAGTTAGATGATGCTTTGTGGGCTTATAGGACTGCATTTAAGACTCCCTTGGGTATGTCTTCATATCGGTTGGTCTTTGGTAAAGCTTGTCACTTGCCCATGGAATTGGAACACAAAGCATTTTAGGCACTAAAGACCTTGAATACTTATTTTTAGAGATTACTGGAGAGAAAAGAAGGCTACAATTGAATGAGCTGGATAAACTTCAGTTGGCTTCTTATGAAAGTGCTCGCATTTGCAAGGAAAAGACCAAGAATTGGCATGACCAGAGAATCCAACCAAGAGAACTAGCACCAGGCTAGCTTGTGCACTCTTTAATTCCAAACTGAAGCTCTTTCCTGGAAAGTTGAAGTCAAGATGGTTAGGACCCTTCCAAATCACCAAAGTGTATCCCTATGGTGATGTGGATCTGTTAGAGGAAAAGTCAGGTAGAGAGTTCAAGGTGAATGGCCAAAGGGTGAAGCAATATTGGGGTTTAGAAATTGAGAGGAAGAAGTCCTCTATGACTTTGAAAGATCCATGAAAAAGGGAAGAGGCAGGCTATCACCTATAAAATAAGCACTATTAGGAGGCAACCCAAAGTTTCTAATCTTTTTCATTAAGTGTTTTTAATGTTTGTTTTGATTTCCTAGGATAATTAGTCTTTAAATTTTGTTAACTTTGTCTGTTTGCCTTTATTTTGTAGAATTGCAAGTTATGGTGAAATAGGAACAATGCTAGAAAAATTCAAGGAAAATGCTACTTCAATGTTGCAAAATGGTTGAAGCTAAAAATTATTTCCAGCTTAGAACACGGCCTGCCTATGTCCCAAGACATAGTTGTGTTCTAGGTAAGTTTTCCTTGCATTTTTCCCAGCCCTGAACATGGCCAGGCTATGTTCCATGCTAAATGTTCATGCAAATTTTTCCCAGCCTTGAACAAGGCCAGGCTGTGTTCCATGCCACAGCTGTGTTCTAGGCAAGTTATTCCTACAAGTTTTTTCTAGCCCCAAACATGGCCAAGCCATGTTCTATGACATGGCTATGTTTTGAGCACATACGAAAACATTCAAAATACAACTGAAAACATTCCAAAATTGTCCCAACCTTTGCCCTGTCTCAAGAACTCCCATTAACTCATCTATGCTCCTTTTTCCTCCATCACACTTTTTCCTCCACTCAACTTCCTCCCACTCAATTCTCAATTTGTTGTCTAAAATTTCTGCTGTCATTCCTCTTCCTCCTCATCCTCTAGTGTCAACTTCATGTTCAAGCTCAAGGGTTCATCCATAGAAGTATTTTGAGGCCCTAGCAAGAAGGTGGAAGTAGCAATCTGAAATGAAGAAGACTCAGCTAAACAAAAGGGAGTCATTAAGCTCTTTCCTCCATTTTTCTATGCTTCCTTTAATTTGCTTGTTGTCTTGTGCTATGAGGACACAACATCCCTTAAAGTTTGGGGGGATGTCTGTTATCTTTATGTCATCATGTGTTATATGTTTTGTTATGTTTGATTTGGTGCTTGTGTTGATGTTTTATGCTTGGTGTTTAAACATTGCATTTTCAATTCTGTCTGTTCTGTATTCTAAGTTATGTTCTATCTTAGTTGTTCTGTATTTTGTTCTAGTTTTGCTGAGTGTGTAGTTAATTTCAGAAACTTAGGATGATGTAGTTGTTTGAAAATCCTTAGATTTTGGAATAAATTAGCATGAATAACTTGATAAAAGGTTTATTATGAGTTTTCCCTTAAGTAAAATTTTTTCCTCCATTGTCTAAACACCTTGAGCTATGGTTGGAAATTTATTATCTAAACACCTTTTAGAGGCCTAAGTTTTTGAAAGCTGGCTTAGAGGACTTTTTAAAGTTACAATTAGTGAACCAAGTAGCTAGGAGGAGCTGAGGGAAATAGTTTAACTAAGGCTCAAGTTTAGGGGAGTAAAAAAAAATGGTGAAAGAAATGTGCTAAAATTGTGATATACTCCTCTGCTTTGAGATGCTTAGTAACTAGGAGTATGCATGTGCCCTATGTGTGCTTTTGCATCAGACGATAATTCAAGGCATGAGTATGCCATAGCAAGAGCTAAAATTCTGAATCATGGCCTTGTTGAGTAACCAGGTGTCTTCATCACAAATGTTGGCATTCGCTTAAAAAGGTAAGAATGATGTAAGTACTGAATCATGGCCTTGTTGAGTAATCAAGTGTCTTCATCACAAATATTTGTATTCACATAAAAAGGCAAGAGCGATGTGATGAGCATGGACATATATATAAAAGAGAAAAAAAATATGTGGTTTCTAGAAAGAAAATGCAAAATAAGGTTAACCTTCTCCCTTTCTTCGATTGCCCAAATTATGATCAACTTGAAATCCTATGTGAATCCTAAGTGCTTGGAATCCATATAGAAATTGAAAGAAGTTTAATAAGCTAGCTTTTGAAATCAATGCTTAGGTTCAATTGAGGGAGTTTTTAGCCATAATTCATGTGAGCACTCACTTGGCAAAGATTTGAGTTTGAGGGTAGATTCATGATGGACTAAGCTAAAGAGTGATGAATGTTGATCTTGAACATTAGCTAAGGATTTAAG